>PVIA01009880.1:0-56678 GCA_004024845.1 Tonatia bakeri | reverse complement strand
GGCTCTGGCCCCTCTCACCCCTGCTGGGCTCATACAGCAGCCCACACAACGGCACCTGGGGTCCGCCTCTGGAGGCCAGGAAACTACTCAGAAAGGCAGGGGGTTCATCCTTGGGGCAAATTTTGGCCAGGGAAAAATAAAGGAGGCGTGGGCCCTGACTCAGCTTATGGGTGGCAGTGGTTCCGTTTGGCCCTCCAGAGGATACTCAGGCATGAAGGGGTGACTGACAATGTTTTTTTCCGGAAGATGGGGCCAGCTTGGTGACACACAACCTTGGGTTTGCTTTCCTCTTTCCTTGCTTCCCTCCCTCCCTCCCCCGCCCCTTATTTTTGTGGCCCTGGGGTTGTATCCCTCAATAAATTGTTAGTAAGCAAGCATTGCTTCAAGCTCCGCCTCCTAAGGGACCTAGGACAGTTTGGCACTGCCAAACGCTCTAGAGAGCGAATGTTCTAGATGGACATTGCAGCCGGCTTTCCCGTCTATCTGGCAGCAGTAGGGGTCTCGTTGCTGAGGGTAAGCAGGGCCCTGTGTGGCATATAGTGACGTAATTTCTGCAGCTTCACCTGTAGCTAATTGGAATGAGATGCGTGTAGAAAGCAAGGCTTTGGGAGGTCCAGCACCTGCTGCACGTGACCACTGTGGGAGTGATACCTGTGAGGACTGTGAGCTTAGATGGCTTCTTCTGAAGGTACTGAAGTTTTGCCAAAAAAAAAGGGGGAGGGATAGATTCAGGGAAGCTGTTTGCCGACCTAAGGCACGCTTTGTGGCAAGCTGAAAAGAACACCGAGCATGCAGCCACCCAGGTGTCCTGCATCCAAGTTAGGACTCTGGAATACAGACATTTGGGTGCACAAGCCTGAGACTCTTGGACCCCCAAATCTCCCTAAAATCCTCTGGCAGGTAGAAGCACCCCTTTTCTCCCTCGTCACAAAAGAGCAGCTCCTCTCAGCCTGGAGACCGAGCAGTGACCCCGTTGCTGCAGGTGCCTTGCCAAGATGGTGCTTGTTCCCATGACAGTAGCCTACATGAGATGCTAGAAGTTTCCTGGCACACTATTGAGAAAAGGAACAGAAGGTTCAGAGACACGCACATATTAGCATTGTGAAATCACTACCTGACTGTCTCCTGGGTGACCCAGAGGATATTCCCTTCATTGGTGGAGGTGGGGGAGCACCAGCCTTTGTGAGAGGTTTGGTGGTGTTGATCCTCTGAAGGCTGAGTTCAAGGGTGGAAAATGGTAGGGAAATTGACTCCTTAGCATCAGTGGGAATCAATGTCTTAGCAAAGGCCAGCTGGACTCCCGAGTCATGAGAGACACGGGGGACATAATTACCATAAGGACAGCAAGGCTAGAGTGGCAATCGGGCTGACCTTGAGCCATAGGTGTCTATTTCAGTGGGTGACAGATCTTGGTGTCACTAGGGATGAGACCAATGGAGACAAGGATATTGCTTAATTTGCATAATTATTTTTTTAAAGAGAATCAAGAGAGCAAGAGCAGAAAGATAGCAGGAGCTATTACGATGGAAAATTAGCCGTTTGTTCACAACCCAGAGCCCAATGATTGAAGGGGGCAGGGCGCCTTCCAAGACGGGCTGGGCAACGCTGCAGAGTGAGAAGGTCAGTCACGAACAGCAGCCATCCAACGTGGGACAGAGGTGGCGTGCTTAGGGCCGCAAGCAAGTCCACGAGGAACAGGTTAAGTTACATCAGCAAGTGGCCTAGATCCTGAGCTCTGCAGAAGTTCTTCCTCAACTGTACCTACAGCCCCAAAGAGGAGGTCCCTGTGACTATCTGACAGAGGATGGAAGGACTGAGGCCTCATCTACAACGTACTGGTGCTAGTTGGGAACAGACTACTGTTGTATGACATCTCCGCTTAAGGGTGGAAGGGGAGCCAGCCTGAGGTGCAGACAGGCACTGGGTCCTGGGGCAATGCAGGGGTAACCTCCTGGAGGTCAGGTGCACAGGGAATTGGTGAGTTCATGGGGTGGGCACAAAGGGTTTTTCTGCCCCCTGCTGACGCACCAGAGAGTGCCCGCTGCCAAGGAGGCTCTCAGCATCCAGCTGGACAGGAGGACCCACCCTGTAGAAGCCAGCCAGCCTCTCTCTGGCCATCCTAGTACCTCCCCAAACCATGGCACTGTCTGCCAAAGGCTCAGCTCCAGATCATCTCAGAGACAACGGCTTGTGGGCTTGAGACGTTTTCCTCCTGGATCTAGTGTGAGTCAGTAAGTATGTCTCCAGTCACTAGAATACACAAGTCTGGGAACCAAGGTGTGGACGTAGGCTTGGCCCCTCTTAGCCCAACGGCCAGTGAGATGCCTGAAGACTGCGTTCCTTGCTCCTGCAAACTTCAACTCTCCCGCTTGAGAGGCCCTGGCTCCTATGGTGTGAAGCTTCCACCCGTGTGTATAGTAAGGGCCCCACTGAACTGGAAGCTGTAACTACTCACTCCTTGGGCACCATGGACTCTTCACGCCGGGGACCAGCAGTCAGAGAGAGGGGCCACTACAGGGGTAGGGTGATCATCCTTGATGACTGTGACATAGGCTTGCTGTCACACAGTGAGCACAGGGCAGGGTATGTCTGGTGCTATGGACTGAATTGTTACCCCTGCTGGCCCAATTCATATGTTGAAGATGTAACTGCCAATGTGACTATTTGCAGATGGGCTTTTTAGGAGGAAATGAAGGTTAAATGAGTTCATAAAGGTGGGGCCCTAACCCAATAGTATTGATGCCCTTATAGGAATAGAGAGATCAGGGCATGTGCTCCCTCACTTTCTCTCTCTTTCCCCCTCGTCCCCCTGAGCTCAGAAGAAAGGCCATGTGAAGACAAGGCAGCTGCCTGTAAGCCAGGAGGAGAACTCTCACCAGAAGCTGATCCTGCTGGAGTGTTATGGGACTTCCAGCCTCCAGAACTGAGAAAAAAATGAATTTCTGTGGTTTAAGCCCGCCCCCACCGCCATATATAGTATTCTGTTATGGCGCCCCAGCTGATACGCTGGGTTTCACTGGGGCTTTTGTGCTCAGAGGAAACCACAAATGGGCTGAGTAACCCACAGACCCTCCAGTTAAGAGCCCAGGCCAGCTAATAAGCTGGCTGGAGAAATCTGGAGAGTGATGTGGGTGGAGGGAGGATGATGAGTGCCAGTTATGACCCCAGGACCGGCTACAGCAGTGGGACCATCACCTGGCTCACTAATGCTTTTTTGTCTTCTTAGGAAGTTATGACTGACCACCTCAAAGATTGGACTTGTACCTCCACTCTCAAATCAGTGCTAGTTTGTTCTTAAGTTAGATCCAAATATCGTAGGTGGGTGTGAGCAACTCCGAATAATGCAAGGGGTTGGACTATATCGGAACCCATTTTGCACTTCCTCAGATTTGCTCAGCTCCCCCTGGCTCCTTGTGCTGCTCAGTGGAGAGGACAGCCATCATCGTCATCGTCATTGTCCCCTCTCCTCATACCACTGTCTCTCACCGCCTCCCCCAGGGTGAGAGCTGCGTTCCAGTGAGGCCACCATCATGCCCACCTTGGAAGGGACCCCAGCTGCCGTGGGTCCTCACCCAGCCTGACCTTCCTCACGCAGGTTTTGGCTTCTGCTCAACCGAAGTCCCACGCACTCCAGAGACTGGGAGGGATCTGACCCCCCGCAGCCGTCTGCAGGGGCCAACCTGAGAGATATGGGGGAGTTAACTTCCTGTGATGTGAATGTTGATCAATGAGAGAAAAGGGTCTCTGGCAGGTCATCCACCCACTTTCTCCACCCATGGTTCCAGATGGCTTATTCAAATCCGTCTTGTGGGACTGAGCAATGGGCTGTGCTCCTGCAAAGCTGGGGCCTGCTTAGTGAGCACACCACATTTCCTCAGCTTTCCTTCCTTCCCTGCCTACTTTCCCTCACTCCTCTGACCTGGGGTTGCACCCCCAAAATGTGTTATCACATACGATTTGCTCTGGGCTCCCTTTTCAAGGGAACCTAGGCTTAGACAAGTTCTTAGGGGTGTCATGGGCTGGAGAGGTTGGGACCACTTGCCTAAAATGCAGTGGGACACCATGGGAGCCAGGGAACCTTGTATCAGAGACATCTGTAGGACCACAGCAAACTGAGAGTGGTGGTTCCTTAAGCATCCAAGAGATTTTCTCAGGCCTCCATTGCTATGGTTACAGGCACGTTCCATATGGGAAGGAAGTCATGCGGTCAAGGACACCTGCCTGTCAGACTGCTGGACTCTCTCTAGCTGCATAATCTTTGAAGACTCTCCTAACGTTCAAAGCCCAACTCTTTTCCCTTGTCCAGAAGGAATTATAATAGTGTTTAGACATAATTAGATCTCAGAGTTCTTGGAAGGATTAACTGAGATAATTTAGATAAACACTTAGTCTGGCTCAGAGGAACTGCTCAGAAAAGGATGTTTCTGCCCTGGCTGGCACGGGTCAGTGGATCGAGTGCTGGCCTGCAAACTGAAGGGTCTTCGGTTCGATTCCCTGTCAGGGCACATGCCTGCGCTGTGGGCCGGGTCCCCAGTTGGGGGCTTTCAAGAGGCAGCCAGCTGATGTCTCTTTCCCTCTCTTTCTTCCTCCCCTCCCCTCTCTCTGGAAATAAAGAAATAGAATCTTTTAAAAAGTACCTTTAAAAAAAGGCCGTCTCTAATTACTTTAAAAGACAGATAGGCAAAAATGCCGCCCTTCTGCCAGAGCACTAATGGGCATCCGGGTACAACACAAAGAAAACAAAAGACGGGCTTTCTGTGAGCAGTAAAGAAGCACTCGTTATTGAGCTATGAAATTATCAGGCTAATTATGTTTTGAAAAGACATTGGTGTTACCCAGATTGCTCGTGACCGCAGCTGGCGTTAAATAGGCAATTGTCGATGGCAAGTTTTTATGGCCGGCTGACTCTGTCTAGGAGAAGGTGCTCCTGACCGACCAGGTATGGCGGGGGGGACCCCAAGTCTCTTTTGGGCTCTGTTCAAGGTGTTGCCTGTCCATCTGACCTTGGCGCTGCATCCCAGCCTCGCAGGATTCGCTGCGGATTGGTCTCGCCCCAAACTCGGCCTTAGCTCTTCTGCTGAGCACATTTTGGCCCAAATCCCTTGCAGCCAGATGTTTGGACGTGGAAAAGAATCAGGAAGAAGCCCAGATTTTAAACTTTACTTTAAAACCACTCACGTCTTCCCTTTCTTGTTATCCTTTCTTAAATCCTAAGAAAGGACCAAAATTTGGTGGGGAATAACTGTCAGGACCAGGCACACTCGGTAGCACAGCCTGGCTCAGGGCCACTTTCCTACGTCAGAGGAAGTCCAAGCAAACAGTCCAAGAGAACATTTGATGGGAACCGCTCGCTGGCCACCCTCTGGCTGGGCCAGCCAAGTCCAAATGCCAGCTCAGCCAGGAGAGCTGGTTCCATGTCTTGTCTTCCGCACGCTGGGTCAAGCGGGGGGCCATCGGGGTGAGGGAGATGGACCCTCCTCTCCAAGAACTGGCAGGAGGAGAAATTTACATGATCCCAAACTGCAAATAGGGCCATGTCTCTTCTCTGCTTAGAACTCCCCAGAAGATGCCCCAACACAGCACCTCCCTCGCCCCTCCCCACTCCTTGCCCCTCTGTACTGCGTGCAGAGGGCATCTTCTGGGGAGTTCTAAGCAGGGAGGTGCGGTTCCCCAGAGCCCACCCCTGCTGTTTCACATCTGTCTGCCCGACTCATGCTGCTCCCTCCTCCAACAGTCTCTTCTCCTCTTCTCAACCTGGCCCGTTCCTATACAGTCACCCCGTCCCTTCTCTGGGTCTTACCAGCCTCCTGACGCCACACCCACCCTGCCGGACTCTAACTATTAGAATGTGTTCAGTCGGGGGCGGCGAGGCAAGGGCTTGCTGGGAAGAACTGTGATGTGCGTGGTGCTTGAATCTGAGTTGAGCCTGGGACATCCCCTTAACCTCTCTGGACCTCAGTTTCCCAGACCCCAAAGCCAGGATGCTGGGTGCCCCTTGCGGGGCTGCAGTGGGGAGCACTGGAGATGGTACTCATGAAGCTTTGAGCAAGTGGCGCCTTTGCAGCGAGGCCTACAGAACATCCCATCCATTAGACCCGAGGGCACGTTGGCCTCCCTTCCACTGGGCAGGCCCCGGGCCAGGGGCTGTGTTTGATCCACCTTTGAGTCAGGCGCCTGGCAGCACCCGGCAGCGAACAGGAACCCTGTGAATACCTGAGAGTGCATGGACCTTGGGACCCCGCTCCTGTGGGGAAGGGTCTCCTTACTTCTGAACCTTTCCTTCTTGGTGTCTCCTCTTACCCTGCCGCCGCCTCCTTGCGATTTTGCAAACCCTCAGGTCCTTGTCTGCCTCCGGACCTCGGCCAGGCTGTTCCATGCCACAGCTACCCTATTTAAAATGTTAGCTCCGGCCTGGCCTGCAGGCTCCCCCCATCCTCATTACTTTGTTTTATTTCCCCCCACTCCCCAGGACTTACTGCTTTCTAATACACACTTTATTTTACGTGTTTCCGTTGGTTGGTGGGTGTCTCCTTTTCCTAGAATGTAAGTTCCATGAGGGTGGGGGCTCAGGCTCCTCCCTTCGCCGTCCCAGCAGGCCCCTCATGCCTCCTGCTCTGCATCCCCTCCGACCAGCTGTGGTTTCAGCACAGCTGTGACGGACAGCTCTTCAGGCACCAGACCTTCCCCCTTCGTCCCCCTACTAGCCCTGTAGCATCTCTGCTCTCTGCTCTCTGCCTGAGAGCCGGGGAAGCCCAGGGTTGAGGCCTCCAGAGTAGCCTGAACGAGAGGGCAGGGCTGCGGACTCAGACCCCAGCCTCTGTCCCTTGGAGGACAGCCTCAGGCTAATTCTTTACAGTTTCTTGGGGGTCCCCAGTGGAGTGAACCTGTTGGTCCCCCAGTGGAGGGAACTGGCTCCTTTGCACAGCCATAAGTGGTTCTCCCCACCTCCTCTGGGCTCACCTCCCAAATAGATCACCTGTATGAGTCCTTGTCCCATCTCTGCTTTTGGGAACACCCCAACTAAGACAGCCTCCATATTCCAGAGCCTAGAATGGCCTTTGACCTATGCCAGCCAGCTCCGTGTTTGCTGAATGAATGAAGGAAAGACAGACAGTTGACAAAGTTTTACATTTTGCATCTCGCCTCATGATGAAATGTTTGGGTAACTTTTTATCATAGGGAGAACTTGTTGAACTACATTTTTTTCTTGTTTATACTAGGATTTCCACAGAATGACTTTTGCCTGGAAACCTGTCTTGTCTTTGAGCTTTGTAGATTTTTCAGGGAATGAGGATTTTGCCATTTACTTAGTCAGAAATGTCAAAAGCATCGGGGAGTGTAGAGATCTCCTTCGAACACCCGCATTGGCCAGTCCATCGCTCGGCTGTTCATTATAACTTTTCCAGGAGCATACCTACCTCAGAGTAGAAGGTAGAAGGATTAGTTCGGTCCAATAGCCCCGGAAATGTGGTTGAAGCAATCCTTACTCTCTAAGCACTCGACAAACATGTATAGAATGCGGACTATGTACCACACGTGAGCACCAGGGACCAGGATCGCCTGCCTCCCTCCGGGAGGTTGGGGCTGGTGGGAGAGACAGGGAGAGGAAGATATGGTTGTAAGCGTGCTGGAAAGGGCTATGGCAGCAGTGAGCATGGGCTGCTGACTTGCAGGAAGTACCCGGTGTTTCCAGCATCACAGCACAATTGGACTTTATGCTTTAGATGGACCAAACTGTGCTTTCCTGCACTCACAGACTTCGCACATGCAGGTTCCTCTACCTGGGATGTTTCCGTCTGTCTTCTCCGCTAAGTCCTCACCATCCTTCAAACCCCAGCTTTTATCATTCTTACCAGGAAACTTCCCCTCCCGTATCCCACAGCCCACCAAGCTCATCCTGGGCAGCACTTGTATAGCTGTCCTTTCTGCCCTCTTGTGTGAGTAATGAGTAATGGGGGAGGGGCTTGTGATTTAAGCAAAAAAATCTCAACTCTGGAACCAACCAAGCTGGGGTTGAATCTCAGTACTGCTGTTCCCTGGCTAAGTGTTCTCAGACACGGCTGGAGGGGAGCATGGAGGAGTACGAGGGACGAGGCTGTGGGGGAGGAAGGCCCCACTGTGGGGGTCTGTGGGAACTGTGCTGAGACATTGGCATTTATTCTGGGGCAGTGGGGAGGCACTGAACGGTTTTAAGCAAGACTGTTTTGGGCACTGCACATTTGCAATTTATAAAGACCACACTGGTAGTGCTGGGGAGGAGGGGTGTGTAGGGGAGTGAACAGTGGCTCAGAACCTGGACTTGGAGTCACGCAGTCAAAGTTTGAGTAGTAGCTTTTACCTAGTTGTGTAATCTTGGGCAATCATGTACACTTCTAAAGCCTCAGTTTCCTTATCAGTAAAATGGGAATAATCATATTACTTTCTTTGCCTGGGAAAATCAACAAGAGAACATAAATAGGAATGAATTTTGTCAACTCTAAAATACCATGCAAATACCAGATATAATCAGTAATTGTGAGAGGTTTTAACATGATAATAATCTATTTCTGGTAAAAGGAAGTTGGGGCTAGTGTGGTATTCCACAGAGCAAGGTCCAGGCTCTTTCTCACTTATTGATCTGCCCTCCTCAGCATATAGGTTTCTATTCACCTCATGGTCCAATATGGCTGCTCAAACTCCAGCTGTCACATCCACATTCCATCCAGCAGGAAAAAGGAAGAGAGAAAGAAAGGTACAATCCTCCTTCTGGGTGTGCTTTGCACAAATATCAAATGACACGTCTACTTACATCCTATTGATGTGGGCTTAATCATGTGACCACATCTAGTTGCAAGGGAGGCTATGAAACCAATTTCTCATTCAGGGCAGCCATGTGCCCAGCTGAAACCAGTTTTCATTACTAAGGAATAGGAGAAATGTTGATATTGGAAGACAGCTAGCCATTTCTCTCACATCTTTTAATGATTTGCACTGTGGAGTCTCTCGTGTTGGATTTCTTCAGTGAGAAGTATATGTAGCTCACCAGACATTGCACCCCGGAGGCAGTGCTGCAGAAAGGAGGCTTAATTATGTTTCATAAGAGGATCGAGGTTATCCTTTCTCCCCAGTGTTGGGGGCCATTTTGGGGGTCATAGTCCAAACAGAAAGAGACATTTACGTCATCCTGTGGCACAGGTGTGAGGAAGAGGCCAGAGACCAGCCTCTCAGAGCTCAGGTCAGAGGGTCAGGGGGCAGAGCACCTCACCGCAGCAGCTGGCTGGGTGGACTGCGGGGAGCGAAGCAAAGCCTTCGTACCATCAACCGACGAAGACACTAAGCTTCGGGAGGGTGGGGAAGAGGGCTCTGAACATGAAGCAGCTGGCCGTGCAGACAGCGTGGGACCAGATAATCCTGTAGGACCAGATCCTTCCTCTCAGCCTCTCCGCACTTGTTCATGGGCGGAGCAGCAGGCTGGGACCAGACACCATGGCCCTGCTCTGGCATCCGTGGTCCATGGAGAAAGCTTTAAAAGCTCCCCCAGAGGAGCTCGTTCTTTCCAGGTACTTCTATCTTTAGAACCTTAGGATGCACAGCTTCTACCAGGCTATTAGAATTGAGATGCTGGTACCCAGAGTGGGTAAACCAGGCAGTAAGAATGAGTAATATTCATTGGCTGTTTACAGAATGGGGCCAGGCTCTATTCTGAAGCTATTGCAGTATTAACTCCTTAAATCCTCATGGCAGCCTTGTAAGGTGGCTACTGTTTTATGGAGAGAAAAATAGGAAAAGAGCGGGGGTTCTGCGTCAAGGGTTCCAGTGCATGCCTCTTACTGCCCCTGCCCCCTTTGCCACATGACTTGGTTCTGCTTTCCCACTCTGGCTCAGCTGCTTGGGCCCTGCTTTGAACTCATGGGGTATTGGAGAGAATGATGCAAGCAGAAGCTTGGAGGGTGCTATGTAACTGGGTTTGCTTGCTTTTGCTTCTCTGCACCTGCCCACATGAGGAACAGGTCCTGGTCAACCTGCCAGAAGGTGAAAGACTTGGAAAAGAGTCAAGATGATGGAGTCGTGCCAGCTGAGGCCACTCTAGATCAGCCAACAGCCAGCTGAACCTCACACCTGTGGGCAAGCCCAGCCAAGATCCACAGAGCTGCTTAGCCAATCTGCAACTGCCTACAGGTGCATGAACAAGCCCACCCAGACCAGCAGAGCCCAGCCTGGGTCAAGGGGTCCTGCAGATTCACAAGTTAAGCAAATAGTTCTCGTCATACCCCACTGAAGTTGTGTGGCATTGTTATGACAGTAGAAAGCTGATACAAGAGGTTACCTAACTTCCTGGCTAGTCGCTCGTACAGCTAGGAGTTGTGTCCCGGCACTTTGACTGCCGATCCCACACTCTCAGATACTATAGCCAGCTGCTGGCAAACTGTAGCCTGCAGGCCAGATCCAGTCCACCACCTGTTTCTGTGCAGCCCATGAGCTAAGAATGGTTATTACAGGTGAATATTTGCAGTCAGGGAATACCAACTTTGAACCCCAGTTAAATAAAATACTGCTATCCCATAAAAAGAATTCCATTCTCCTCATTAGTAGACCTATGTTACAAGATATTGTTCTTTATTATATTTTGAATTTCACCAGTCATCATTTGTGAAATTTGTTCTTTCTTATTAGGTAAGTATCTATATAATATCCTTGATGCTGACTCCTAGCCAGCAAAGCCTAAGACAGGTGGTCCAGCAGAAGTTAACACCTGCCTGAGTGTGGTTGGTTGGGTAATAATATGGGTCTAATCATTTACAGCTTTAATTTGAACATTTCACCTCAAATATCATATGGTGTGCTTGAGTGTGATGTTGTTATGTTACAGAATTACATGCTTATGATTCTGTAATGAAAAGGGGAGTTATTTGTGCCGGACCCTGTATTTACCCACTGGCTCTTTTCAGAATTCATTTGCTGACTCCCCTTCTACATGATAGTTTGTTTGAGATGCCTGGTCTTTGAATTTGGTCCTTAGGCCAAGGAATGGAGAGGGACAGACTGCTAAGAGCTGGAAAGGCCCTTGGAGATCTTCTGATCAACCTCGGAAGCAGAACGAGAACCCAGGTTTCTGGTCTCTAGCCCAGAGCTCTGCTGCTGCTCTCTGGGGGCGCCGATAAGTAACGGCCGGGTCTGTTTAAAGGCCTCCAAATCTTCAGCCAGAATGTTCTCGGTACCCATCGGCCTCTCCAGGGCCCCCGCTCTTGTCCTCCCTTCTGAGGGCTCGTACTTACTCAAGTGAGCACGGATGACTCACTGTTTCTTTATCCAGCCCTGCCCCGAGCTATCTAACATGAACTTGTGCTGTGTGCCTCTGTGATAATTAACAATTTTGAGTGTTTAAGATGATTTTTACTGGAGACGATGGAGAAATTCTCTCCTGAAGAGTTTCACAAGCTGGTCGCATTCGAAAGGAGAAAGGAAATGGGAGAATTAAAGAGAAAACTCATTTCTTCCCCGAGCGTGTTAATGAGCTAAGCCACAGGAGGCCATGTGTAAGTCGGGCTGCAAGCGGCTGTAAATTAAATTTATTATGCGCCAAGGGATTCTAATAAACATTACTTAAAAATAGCAACAATACGAATAGCCTGTCTTGGCTCCTGCTTCAGACTTTCCTAAAACCTCTCAAACAAGCAGCATCTGGCCTTGGCGAGCTCCGGACCTCTCACTAAGCGGCCCCAGGCCCAGCACTATCGGCACGGAGCTTTGGTTTGCAGCTTGGCCTTACCTGGGCACCTCCAAGCCCAGAACAAGTAGCAGCCACCTGCAGATTGCTTTGTAGCTGAAGCCGGGTAGCCCCGGGCAATGACAGGTGGCAGCTGACCTTGGCCTGGAGCTCCCGGGAGGCCCCAGAGCCAGTGGACCCAGTGGACACCTTCAGACCACATCGAAGCACAACCCAACCACCTCCACAAGCTACACATTCCAGGTGCGGTCTCAGTGGGCACCGGAGCCCGGCGGAAGTAAGTACTGCTCTGTGAGGTGGGCGCCTGCACAGCTGATCCTCCATGGTGGTCCATCAGCCAGTTCTTGCAGCTGATTGGCCTGGGAATATATCCCTCTCATCGATGTTCCAACAGCAGTCAAGACTCAACTACAACAGGAGGGTTATACAGCCCATGGTCAGGGTTGGGGGTGGTGGGGGATGGCGGCTCACCTGGAGTGCCCAGCTTGGGTGATCAGAGAGGCTGTGCCACTGAGCCCTACAGATTATCTACTACATAAGGCCACTCTACCAAACCCGGGAGATGTAGCAACTTTGTCTAATGTACAGAAACAAACACAGGGAGGCTGCCAAAACAAAGCAACAAAGAAACATGTCCCAGATGAAACACCAGAATAAAACTCCCGAAAAAAAAAAAAAAACAGGAGACAAGCAATCTACTAGACACAGAATTGAAAACACTGTTTATAAGGATGCTCAATGAACTTAGTGATAATTTCAACAGCATAAAAAGGACATTGAAACCATAAAAAATAACCAGTCAGAAATGCAGGATACACTAACTGAAATAAAGAACAGTTTACAGGGAATCAACAGTATAGCAGATGAAGCCAAGAATCACACCAGTGATTTGGAAGATAAGGAAAGAAGAATCTCAATCAGAACATCGAAAAGAAAAAAGAATTAAAAAAAGTGTAAGGAGTCTCTGGGACAACTTCAAGTGTACCAATGTTAGTATCATGGGGGGGTTGCTGAAAGGGGAAGAGAAAGAGCAAAAAATTGAAAATCTACTTAAAAAAAAATTGTGACAGAAAACTTCCCTAACCTGGTGACAGAAATAGACATACAAGACCAGGAAGCACAGAGAGTCCCAAACAAGATGAACCCAAAGCGGCCCCCTCCAAGACACATCATAATTAAAAGGCCAAAAGTTAAAGACAAAGAGAGAATCTTAAAATCAGCAAGAGAAAAGCAGTTTGTTATCTACAAAGGAGCCCCCATAAGACTGTCAGCTCATTTCTCAAAAGAAACTTTGTAGGCCAGAAAGGATCATCAAGAAATATTCAAAGTGATGAAAATCAAGGACCTCCATCCGAGGCTACTCCACCCAGTGAAGCTATTGTTCCAAGTGAAAGGACATATAAAGAGCCTCACCACCAGATCAGTATGATATGAAATATTAAAGGGTCATCTTTACGAAGAAGAAAGAAAGATAAAATATATGAATAATAAAATGACACTAAATACATATCTATCAACAATCGAATCTGAAAAATGAAATAAATGAACAATTAGAACAAAAACAGACTCATAGACACAGAACATTTTGATAGTTGCTGGTTGGGAGGGGGTGAGTGGGGTGGGTGGAAGAGCTGAAGGGACCAAACAGCACAAACTAGCTGTTACAGACTAGTCGTGGATGTCAAACACGGCACAGGGAATGCAGTCGATAACAGTCGGATAACCACGTGTGGGGTCGGATGGGCGTGAGACTTTCGGGGGTGATCAGGTAGTAAGTCCTGCCGTGTCCGATCACTGGGAGGTGCACCCGAAACTAATATGGTACTGCATGCCAACTTGTAACTTAAAAAGAATGATTTAGACATTAGACAAATGTTTTAACAGTTAAAAAATAAAGCCTATGTTACTTTTAACTCCCATTTTCTATTTTTCTCCACAATTCACACTTTCCAAATGTAAGGACTGGATGCTTCTGCAAACAGGCGGCCCGGACGGTGTCCCCTGCGGGTGGCAGAGAAGCAGTCGCCAGCTGGCGGGCTGTGTTCCCAGCAAAGCTCGCGGCTGTGTCTCGGCCGAGTGCTCAAGGGTCAGTAACAGCCGGTTGTTCAGTGTCTTCTCCCCAAAGAGAACGTCTGTGCTGTCATTTTTACTGTATTGCTCCTTAAACATTTATGTCAATAACCTTTAGCGATAGAGAATGATCAGTTATATAATTTGCCAAAAAAAAAAGAGCGACAGATGGCCATTTGTAATATGTCATGTGGCCTGGTTGTGGTGACACTTTTGTGCCTCTGCTATTGATCAGACTTACTTAGACAGGCAGTGGGTAAATTCTTTCAGAGCTACTGGCACCTTCCACTTAATTAAGATTGTTCTAGAAAACAGGGTGAGTCCCAACTCATCATGTATATCGCTGCACCCCCAAGTCCCTGCTTGCTCATTAGGTGATGCTTATTACCCTTTCCAAGAGGGATAAACCTGAAAGAAAATGTCACTTTCCTTAACCAAAATCTCAGACCCTGGGAAGTTAGTGCTGGAGGGCAGTCTTGAAGAGCGAGGGCTGCCGGCCTTGCTGGAGGAAGGGGCCGTTGCTGTGGGGCGGAGCTTGCACATCACAGCGGCAGCTCCCACTCCAGCCTCACAGGCCGCTGCTTGCCCTTGACCCCTGTGGGCCCGGTAGGGACAAGGACCTTTCTCTCATACTCCGGCACAAGGAGAGGAAATGTTTTAACAACACCTTCAATTATCTTCGGAAAACACCAAGTGTGTGTTTGTCATTCCCTCTTTTAAACTCTCAGAGTCCGTCACTCTCTGTGATTGAGCCCCCGCCTTCTCTCCCATCTCCGCCCGCACCATGCTGCACCCGCACTGCTGACCGCAGAAACTGGTGTGTTCCTGGGGTTACGGCCTTGGGATCCGGGATCTGAGTGGCTGCATCCAAATTGTATTCCTGACATTTCTTAGCTGGGTAACCACGGCAAGTATGACTTACGTCTACCTCCCTGCTCTCACTGCACGACGTTGCTAGGAGGATTTCACGAAAGCATCCGTGAGAGGGTGTGGCCCTTGGAAAATCTCTCCGCAGGGGCCGAAGCAGCTCAGCGCTGGAGCAGTAGTTCCTTGACAGGTACTTCCTGTTTATTTCCTCACACACTTCCCTTGGCTCGAACCAAGCTTACCCCTTGGTTTGTCTTGACTTCCCCTGGGGTTTTAATGACTTTTCATCCTGTGTACCTCCCAGCTCAGGCATCAACTGTCTGACCAGACTTCCTAGCTCCCTGTCTGATTTAGAGCCTCTTCTTTCAGGCTCCTGTCACATCCTGAACACTGGATCCCTGGCCTCATCAACGTGCTCCATTGCCAGTGCCTCCGTCTCGGACTGGCACATGTGAGGCTGAGTTCCTTCAGGGCTGAGATCATGTCTGGTTTTCTTTCTACCCCAGTGCTGGTGCAGGCCAAGTGCTCAAAGAGGATCTGCCAGCTCAAAGGACCAGCAAAAGATAGCATGAATCTGGAAAGTGGGGTCTCCACAGCTGCCACGCTTGGAGCTGACTGCCTTAGGGTAGAGCCTGAGGCAAGGAGTTGGGTGAAAGGAGTTTATTCTGTAGGGAAGACCACGGGGAAGGAGAGACAGGCGAAGAGAAAAATGGCAATAATGAGCACTTTGTTGAGCTGCTGTGGGTGACTGGGTTCCCTAGCCACTGGGGATCCCCAAGAACCTGCATAGAATGAGACTCCAAATTGTTTTGGGGAAGGGACGGGGCCGAGGCTTGCACCCACTGACTCCTACCCCTTGTTGTGGGGACTGTTAACCCTTCTGCATGTCTAGGCTTCCCTGTGCGTGTGCCAAGCCCGCACCCGGCAGGGAAGTGAAACACGGCTGCACCGTTGGTGGGGCTCCGCAGTGTGCCTGGGAACTGCCCCATAGCTGCAGTTGGCATCACACCTCAGTCTTATTTCACGTGGTGGGCGCTGCTGTGACACCCAGTTTGGGAGAGAGCGGCTGGCTCCTTAACACCTCCAACTCTGGAACCTAGGGAGGGGTGCCTAGGATCTCTTTGGTCCCCAGTTCCATTCTCACCTACGGGACCTACTTCCTCCTTGGGAGAGTCTCCATGGAAACCAGGCTCCGGGACAGCCTCAGTGATCACTGCCTCCTGGCATTCGAGCCCCATGTGGTCTCCTCCTTCCCCGAGTCACGGTTAGCCTGTGTCACCCACCGAATGGGTGGATGTGCCAGTGAGTGACTTCTAAGACTAGGTCACAAAACGTATTGGAGCTTCCATCTTGGCCTCTTGGATATCTCTCTCCGGAAGAAGCCAGCTGCCACATCATCAAGCAGGTCCATGGAGGGGCCCATCTGGAGAGACCAGGGCACCTGGCTGACAGCCAGTGTCAGCTTGCCAGCCCTAAGAGTGACTTACCTTAGAAGTGGGTCCTCTGGCCCCAGTTGAGCCTTCAGATGACTGCAGCCTGCCCCGCTGAGCCCTTCCTAAATTCCTGACCCCAGAATCCGTGAGCATCACAAAGGGCTGAACACCACCATCTCCTTGGGGGGACTTCAACTTTGGTCTAAACTTCCGACTCATTGTGGACTTTCCTAACCTCAGCAAGAGCCACAGCCATGCTGTTTCCATGCAATCCTGCTTTTTATAAAGGCTCACAGGCCAGTGGGAGGAAAAGAATTGGGGAGGCAGCCCAGGCTGGTGGCAGTTACCAAGTGGATTAAAGTAGGTAATGAGTCAGTTGTTGGTGGACTTGGTGACTCTGGGTGGTCAAATGAAGAATTTATTTCCTGACCAGGTGGACTTGGCCATGAGGTGGGCTGGGAACCCAGCCCTGGGCTCGGGGAAGGGAAGAAAGCCAAAGCTGCACTGGCCTGTCGGGCTGGTCCCACAGGCAGATCCCACAACCCATGTCCGGCATCCAGGTATTAGAATGAACCTGGACTTGGTTTGGACCTGTGTCAATGCCCCAAGGAAGTCAGCTTGGTGGGCGGACCCGACAAATCAGCAGCCTCAGTTCTGGAAGGCAGGTTGGATGAGATCCCAGGTGTTTTGTCCGTGATGGATGCAGTATCTAGTTACCTGAGTAGGGATCTCAGGGCCTCCATCAAGTGGACCCGTTTTCTAAGAGCAGGTCCAAGTCCTTGAAAGTAGTGTAGGAATCTAGTCATAAGAAAATATGTTTATGCATGTAATTTATTCTAAACAGTGTCTGATGCACTGTAAACCCTTGGTGAGAGTGAGCAATGATGGCAATGGTCATGATGAGGGGGAGGAAGAAGAGGGACAGGAGATCTGGCCAACAGAATGGGGTTGAGGTAGAAGACCTGCTGGAAGGTGCAGTGGGAGGAAAAGAATTGGGGAGGCAGCCCAGGCTGGTGGCAGTCACCAAGCAGATTAAAGTAAGTAATGAGTCAGTTATTGGGTGGACTTGGTCACTCTAGGTGGTCAAATGGAGAATTCTTATCCTAACCAGATGGACTTAAGCCAACGGTACACAATTCCTAGCGTGGGTGCCAAGAGCAGTCATAGCCCCCACCTTCTGGAGGGTCTGTTTTGGTCAGGACTGGCTGAGGTTCTGGGGGGTGTAACTCCCTTTTCTGCGAAGGTGAATGCTTGGGTGAGGTGAGCACCAGGAAGTTCTTCAGGCTGAATGCTATTATAAATATTCACGGACTCCAAGAAAACGATGGGCTGATTGAGTAAACAGATGAGGAATCTTAGCCGAGAATGGAAACAAACCATATGAGTGTTTTAGAACAGAAAAGTACAGTAGGACATAAAATAAAACAATTGCTGGATGGGCTTGACATCAGACTGGAGAGCTGGTGGACTTGAAGACAGACACACAGAACTATCCTATCTAAAGAACAGACAGAAAACAATGATTAAAAAAACAAATGGTACCTTAGCGACCCCCGACCCAATATTAAGCAGTGTGACACACAGGTATTTTAGCATCACAGAAGGCACAGAGAGAGAAAAAAAATAGTCCAGAAAAGTATTCAAAGTAATAATGGTTGACAATTGCCAAATTTACTGAAAAATATCAGCTGATGGATGTTTTTTGTTGTCCATCAGTTGGTTAATGAACATTGCATGTTTTCACCCAATTTCATCTGGAAGCTCAGCAAACCTTGGAAAACCACAGTGAGAAACATCATAGTCAAACTTGTGGGAACCAAAGGCAAAACCAAAAATCTTAAAAGCGGCCAGATAAAAAAAAATGACACATCCCATACAGGAAACAATGAAAGTCAAGGCTGATTTCTCATCGGAAACAATGGAGACCTGAAGGAAAATGGAATAAGAAATTTAAACACAGAAAGAAACAAACTGTCAACATAGAATTCTGTGTCTTTCAAAAATAAAGATGAGCTCGAAGGAACTGAGAGTGGGGACGTAACTATTTGCACCCCAAAGTCCATAGCAGAATGATTTACATATAATAGCCAGAACATAGAAACAAACCCCATGGCCTTGGTGAATGAATGGGTAAGCCAAATGTGTTATATGAGTATAGGAGCGCATACAATGGAATATTGTCCGGCCCTAAAGAGGAATCAAGTGCGGACACATGTTACAACATGGAGGAACGTTGGAAACATAGGCCAGGTGACACAAGGCATGCACAAAAAGCCAAATACTATATGATCCCCCTCACGTGAGGTACCCAGAGCAGGCACATTTATAGAGACCAAGAGTAGGTTAGGGGGGCTGGTGGTGGAAGGGGCCATGGGAAGTTATTGCTCAATGGCTTCAGAAATAATGGTGCTGTTCATACAACGTTGATGCCACCGAATTGTACACTAAAATGGCAACATTTACCACAATTTAAAAGAATGAATGATGTAATATACCAAAAACCATTGATGTGTACATTTTAAATGGATGAATTGAACGATATGTGAATTACATCTCAGTAGAGCTGTTTAATAATGAGGGGGAAATAAAGATATTCTCAGGCAAACAGAGGCTGAGAAAGCTTGTCACCCCCAGGCTTGCACTGCCAGAAATACTAAAGGAAGTTCTTCAGGCTGATGCAAGTGACTCCAGGAGGCAATTCAGATCTAAAGGTAGGAATGGTGGACACCAGAAATGACAGAGGTGTGGCTAAGTAGAAAATATCAGCTTTTACTTTTTTCTCTTAATTTCTCTGGATGGCAGATCACGGGTTAAAGTAAAAATAATAGCACTGTGATATCAGGTTTGTCATGTATATAGAAATAAAATATATGACCTTACTATTACAATGGATAAAAAATCAATGTAATTGTACTCTCGTAATGTTCTTAAACATGAGCCGTGTTAAGCGGCACAATATTGAGCCTAAGTGGGCGGTGCTGAGTTATATATTAGTTGTATATATGAGTGGACATGTATTAGAATCCCTAGAACAACCAGTAAAAATAATGAAAAGTAGTCTATGAAAAACAGCATAGCTAAAAATGCAATGGAGGACATAAAATGAAACACTAAACAATAAATTAATGCAAAAGAAAACATTTCAGAGAACTAGAAAAGCAAAAAAGCTGAGACAGAAAAAAAGGGCAAGATGGTGAACTTGCACCCAACCATACCAGTAATTACACTAAACGTGAGTGGATTGAGCAGTTCAGTTCAAAAGCAGAGACCGGATGAAACGGCAGGACTCCCCTACATGGTGCCTACACAGGACACTCTGTAACTCTCAAGACATAGGGAGGTTAAAAGTCAAAGGGTTGGGAAAAGATGACCATCTGTGTACTAACGAAAGTCGGCACATCTTTCTTTCTCTTCTTGTTAGACAAAGTGGACTTCAGAACAAAGCCTTTGTTCAGGAGAGGGTTCTAATTAACAGAAAGGCGTGATCATAAATGGGTCAGCACATAATAGCTTCAAAATGCACGAAGCAAGAAGTGGCGGAAATAAATGGAGACGCGGACATGTCCACGTGTCCGAGCTGGTGCTGTTGACGCTTCTTTCTCAGTAACAGAGATTATGGTGCGCTCCCTCCCCTCTGCAGAGCCAGCTAACCACCAAGGGTGCAAGGTATGCAAATTGACCCCGCCCCCCGTGAAGTCATCTCCCTCCCATCCTCAGGGCCCTCCCCCAAAGGGGCGGGGCTAGAAACCCTGCTGCCAGCTGGCAAGATGCATGGCCCCGTTGGTTTGTCTTCTTCTCTCTTACATTTTTAATGATTCAGCTCGGCAACATTATGCACCAAGCCCTAAGAAGCCCAGCTTGGGGAATAAGGGGACAATCAGGTGGAAGTGATGTTCCTTAGTTTTTTTCCACCATCCCTGCCCTGCTCCTCACTGCTCCTTAATGCACACACATATATTTTTAATTTCAATTTACTCTGTCTGAAGTCTGGATGCTTTTTATTAAGAGGGATCTACACAGATAATGAAGAAAGAACTATTGCTCCCACCTCCAGAGACAAAGAAATTATAACAACGTGTAGAATATAAAGTCCCCAGGGAAATTCCTTTGCCGCTCACCCTTACCCAGATGCATCCCTTCACTCACGCGTTCGGTCACACAAGCTGCTCAGCATACACTCATGGTGCAATCACTTGCAGACTTGCTCACACATGGGTTTGCACAGTCAGGCACTTACACAAACACACAGGCACGTATACACACACATGTAGAAATACAATCAGAGTTTATTCCAGCTTCAGGAAAATTGTGGGATGGCTTGACTTGCACTCACGAGTTTTTGATGAGGACTTCACCAGCAGGAACTTCATGAATTATTCATCAAATTATTCAATAATTAATAAAAGTCATCACAAAAAGCTCGGCTGAGATAGAACTCTAAATAATTCCTCACTGTTGCTGGTGTATGTTTGTGTTTGGCTGTGTGTACGTAAGGAAGATGGAGACAGAAGCGACAGTTTAAACAAAGAGGTCTATTTTAAATTAACTTCAAAATGGGCTGCTGATGGCCTGGACTCAGTTTACTGGCTTTTGTTTCTTCATTCCTATGTTAGGAGACGACATAGTCCCACACCCCCTCTTTGCAGGCTTGCTTTCTGTTTTGTTCTTAATGGGCCATGTGGCCATATCATGTCACCGAGATTGGCCTTGGGGACTCTGTAAAGATGCCCCAAGAGGCCAGTCTACAAGAAAAGGAAAGACAAATGGCTATGAGCTCATGAAAAATGTTTCATCCAACGAGGATCAAAGAGATGCAAATACGGTAACACAACAATGAAGTACTGCTCTTTGCTAGCAAATGAGGAGGCATTAAAAAAGTCATACCAGGAGTGCTGGCTGGTGTGGCTCAAGACATTGAGTGCCAGTCTGTGAACTGAAAGGTCACTGGTTCGATTCCCAGTCAGGGCACATGCCTGGGTTGCAGGCCAGGCCCACTGTTGGGGGCGGGTGAGAGGCAACTAGTCAATGTATCTCTCACACACTGATGTTTCTCTCCCCCTCTTTCCCCTCTCTTTAATAGTAAATAAATCAAATCTTTAAAAAATCATAACATGACAGCGCCCTGAGGGTGCTGCAGCAGGAGGAGGACCCTCTTTCTCAGGTTCCCGGGGGGACGGAAGTCAGACCAACTGTTCTGGGAGCACAACCTGATGATGTGGTTCCAATAGCTGTCCCGAGTCTTTAAGATGTTCAAACGCCTTCACCCACATCCACTCGAGGGCTCGGTTCTCAGAAAGCAGGACGGGATAAAGGCTCACCACAGTGCTGTTTATAAGAGGGGGTACCCTGAGCACATGGAGGGCCTGGGATCTGCAGCCTGGGCCCCAAATCCCCCACATTCCTCGTTGCTCTCCAGGTTTACAATGTCACACTTTTCTCCCTGCTTCCCTTTCAGCCGGTGGCCTTACCTCTGCCAAGAGGCAAGTGGGCTGGGATTCCTGCCTACAACACAACCGGCAACTCCAGGCTGTCCCCAGGCTCTGTGCCCTTCCTCCAGTACAACAAAGAAGGGGTCCCTGTCCCATGCTGGGTCCCCATCCCTCCCTTAAGGACAATCAGTGACCCCTCCCCCTGCTGGGTCATTCCCAGCAGCATACAAATGTATTCTAGAATCCCCAAGCTTCAAAACGTCCTGCCCCGACCCCAGGGACCATCCCATTTCTCTGCTAATCTTCACAGCAAAAAAGTTTTGAAATGCTCAGCTGAGCTTTCCTAACATTCAGATTCACCGTCTTTGGCACGTTACCGTAGTCCCTCTGTTCCCCATGACTCACTCCAGCTGAGGGTCATCAAGTGCCCAGCGGGTCATGTTCCTCTTCTCGAGGCTCTTCCTGTGTCTCAGGCAGCCCGGCTCAAGTCCTTTTCTGCCCTCACCAGCTGTGTGACCTTGGGAAAGTTACTTAGCTTCTCTGGGCCTCAGTCTGTTCATCTGTAAGTTAAAACACACACCAGCCCTGACTTTAAGTGGTTGTTGTAAAGACTGAAAGACATCATCCCGTAACCCGCTTAGCACAGAACCCGTCCCATCACGGGGCTCCATAAACGCTAGCTTTTGTATTCATCGTGAATTTAGGTAATTCTTCAAAGCAGCTGACAGGTGCCCAGGACCCTCACTGGAGCACTTTTTCAGTGACTAAACCCCTAGGCCCCTCAGCTGTGTGTTACAGAAAATAGTCAGAAGACACTCAGAGGGGTCAGACATACAGCGACTCCAACCCTGTCCCCTGTCTCCCAAAGCCCAGGCACTGGAGTCCCACCCTGACCCCACCTTCCCGCTGCTACGCTCCCCTGAAGCCGAATTGGGGGCGCTCCTTCTCCGCGTGCTCCCGCTTTACACCTGCTTCTCTTTCACGGCAGCACCACGCGGTGCGTCCGAGCTCCCCAGAGACGCTCCCTGAGGCTGGAGTCCCGCCTCACTCTGCGTCCTAGCTTCAGCACAGCCGTGCGGCAGCTGGCGAGAACCTGCCCGCAGTAGGTGCTCAACCAACACTGGAATGACTCATGGGGAGCAGAAAAGCCATAATCTGCCCCTGGGCAGAGGAAGGGCCCCCCCACTGACCGAGGTTTGAGGGTTGGCTGAGCAGAGTCTGGGCCCCCAAGAGGGGAGGAGGGATGATCAGGGGCCTGGGCTTGGTGTCAGAACTCCTCGGGGTCCAGTGCCGGCTCTGCCACTCACCAGCTGTGTGACCACAACTGAGTGGCTCTGCCCCTCTGCGCTTCGAGTTCCTCGCTTGTTGAAGCAAAGTCACTTCTGTCATTTTGTTACGGGGACACTCCCAGAAACTTGGTGCTTCTCACCAACTCGGGAAAGAATTGCAGACCAGCGAGTCTGTTGTCCTGCAAACGGGTCTATTGGTAATACATCCTGGTGCAGGAAAAGGGGCCTTGCCGAGGTGGGGGACAAAGGCAAGAGCAAGGGTGGCGAGAGCGAGAGAGAGCCGTTGTTCTGAGGACTTACACAGTGGGCGGGATGGGGGAGGGGGAAGAAGTTACACACCGACTGACAGGTAAAGGCAGTGCTAGCTTTCCAGGATGGGGGATGAACACCCAAAGGTGTTAGTGGGCTTCTTCCTTTGGGCACTGTGGGCCCTTTCCGGCCTTTCAGGTCCTGGGAGGAAAGCAGTCTCATAGGTTTCTTTCCCAGATCAGGGACGATCCGTAGAATTTCAGGGGCTGCTGAGTCAGTGGGTGGGACGTGTATCCCTTCTCCTCCCTGCCTTTGTTTCCCCTCTGGCCACTCGTTCTACCATAACAACCCCCTTGGCTGTTGGGAGGCCTGAGTGGGGCTACTGTAAGCATTGCAGTGTGTGCCAGTCACCCTTTGGGGACCTTTATGATGAGCCGGGGTTATGACTGTGATTCCCTCAATCTTGGTCACAGGGAAACTGAGGCACAGGGTGGGTGTGGAGCAGCCAGACTAGAAATGTGCTGTTGGACTCCAGGGTATGCTTCCAGGCCCCTGTCCAGTTCGCTGCAGGCTGGCCAGCACTGTGGAGGCAGATGGCAGTCCTGGGGCAGAGTGTGCAATGGTGGTGCCATGACTCAGGCCAGGCATCAGTCGCCCCAGCCCCACCCCACCCCTCGCACCTGCCACGGTTGGGGCTGCTCCTGACTCAGCCACCGCAGGCCTGCATGGTATTCCTCAGGGGCCTGTACACCCACTGGTTGGGGTGTCCTTGGTGGCGGGGCTGTCACGTGGCTGCGCCCTGATCCCTGTGGATCCTGGGGGTGGGGGAAGCCTCCTCCTGGGAGCTCACAGTGCTGTCATCACAGTGGGCTTGTGAGCATTGGTTTGGGGGGAGGTAGCATATGCTCTGTGGGGTCTGAAAAATAGCTCTTTTGGCTTCAGACACAGGAGACAGCTGACCCTGGGGTCATCCCCACTGAGCAGTTTCTGCTTCTTCTTGCTCACCTCCTGGGACCCGTCTCGTTTCTTGTTCCACTTACCAGGCCAGTCCTGGCTGTTAGTTCTTTCTTCGATTGAGACAGAGGCTTCCCCTCTGTGATGTTTCTATTCAGATTCAGTCCTGCCCTGGGGAGCCACCGGCCTTTTGTTTTATTTTATCACTATCCAACCGTTCTAGCTGCAAGGAGGTGGAACGGCACGGAGGTGGGGCAGGTGCACCCCAACTTCCAGCGCCTTTCCTACCAGTGCTGACCCCAGGCCGAGGGCCTCCCACAGGAGCTGTGCTTTGTCATCTCCAAAGTGGGTTCAGCAGGAATCCACTGGGAGGATTGAGTGAGGAGAGGAAAACCTCCAGTGCAGGGCTTGGCACATAGTAGGTACTCAACAAGCAGCAACTTCTGTTCAAATTAATTCAAATTTCTTTCCCACATAACAATCCCTTAGTATTTACCATTCTCCAGGGCCTGCCACATCTTTGCCGCAGGTTACCTAGCCTCCTTCGGCACCCCGGTTCCCGGAGCCCCGGTAGCATGTGTGTGCACACGTGTGCACACGTGTGGGCATCTCAGTCACGACTCCCGGAGCTCCGCCCCCACGGGAGATGTCCTGGCATTTCCCTTGCTGCCTTGCCTGAGTCTGAGTTTGCTTCATTTTGTCATTAGCAGGGCCTCGGGCTGTGACAGTGATTTTCATTATAGAAATGACAGCTGGCAGCCCTCACGCCTGCCTTTCTGCTTTGAAATGGATGGCACAAAGCTCTGACTAAGAAGGACTCTCTCAGCCGCTGAAGGCAGTCCCGGCTCAGGGAACATCCGCCCCCATCTTCGGCTTGGGTGCCGACACATGGAATGCATGTGGGGGGCTTCATTCCAGGTCCTAATAAGGCTCCTCACTTCCAGGCCAGCACTGGACGGCCAGCACTCTCTGTACACACTGGAAGATGCCTTTTCGGATTTTAATTATGCCCCGATACTGAGCCACATCCCCCAAAGGCCTTGTCAGGGGGTCAGTCGGTCAGGGAACTGGGTTTGTCGTCCTGCCAACGGTTGCCAACCTCATCGCCCTGGGGAGTGGGTTCACCCTCCTGAGAAAGGGGAGGCGTGCTGTAGCTTCTCATTCGGGGTATCCAAAGGGCTCAGAGGGGACAACGCGGAGGTCTGTCCTGCTGCTGCAGACAATATGCAGCTCCTGGCACTGCTGTCGCCTCAGTCAGGTACTCCGGAGGCGGAGGGTCTGCAGCAGGAACGGCCCACGTGGCGGGCCGGCTGGAGTCAGGCTGAAGCCCAAGGCTTCCCGCAAGGAGGATTCGTCATGCCATTATCTAAGACCCGTTGTCACTGCCTGCAGCGGGGCCTCAGGAGCAGTGGACACTGTGCTCATTGTTGGGAGCCCCAGGGCAGGGATTGCTAGGAACAGCAAGGTCCCTGGAGGTTTCAGCAGTTCCCCCCCACCCCCCACAGGTGCCCATCAGGTATTACACTGAGGTTCCTACCCTGCCACCCCACCCCCCCCTGCTTCCATCTTCTGTTGATCACTTAACCAAGATGGATTTCAGGGACCAGGAAGTATTGATTTAATCACATCTCCAAACTACTCGACTGACTTTTCCAAAACATTGATGATGGTTTTCTGAGAAGGCTCCTGCCAACTGAGAGCTTTTCACTTCAGAGACCAACCTCCATTCCCTGTTGTTGATGCAGGGGCCGGGCGGCCGTGGTGCAGACAGATGGATGCAGGAAGGAGGGAGTGACGGAGGGAGCGGGGAGAGATGGCGAGGCCATGTTCGGGTGATGGATGCATGGACGGACAGGGGCTCAGCTCACAGAAGAGGCCATGCTTTCTGTTTCTTTGCCCTAGTCTTCAGGGAGAAGCATCACTCCTTTACGTGTGAGGTCATTCGCTTAGCAAAAGCTTACTGAGCACCTGTTACATGCTGGCTCTTGGGACACAGCAATAAATGAGATGCCGTGCTTGCCTTCCAGGAGCCTGCAGTCCCTCAGAGAAGAAGCCTAGTAAGTATGAGTGAGGTTACACGATACACCACACTGGGGCTGCGAGCGGAGGCAGCCAGGGAGCGGGGGAGGCAGTCAGGGGAGGCATCCTGGTGGAGGCGATTCTGTGGAACCTCGTGCGGCGCCCACTGAAGGGCAGACCTGCGCACTTCCTCTCGGCTCAGCCCCTACCCTCTGCCTCTTCCTGCTTACGTTCTTTACCAGCCTCTCACTCTTTCTTGTTCATTTCTGTGCATTTTATGAGAACATTCTTGTAACATATTATGATAACTTCTGGCTTCCATAGTGAATAAACCCTGCTTTCTTCGGAGACCCCCAGGGGTGCGCAAATTTAAATCATCAAATCAGGGACGTGTTGAGAAGCCTGTTTTGAGTCCCAGCTCTGCTGCTGACTGACTGGGTGGCCTTGAGCAGGAGGCTCTCAGCTCCTCATTTGTAAAAAGGCCCAGGGAACCCTAACATCTTTGCCGCTCCGCAAGTCTGTGATGATCACTTAACACAAGGTCAGGCCCAGGGTGGCTGTGGCCTCTCTTCCTAGCACAGCCTTTCCCCAGTTGCACGGAACCTTTCCAATCACATCATTGTTGCAGTGCCTCACCTGACCTTGGGCATATGGTCTGTGGTTTCTGGGCCACGCCAGGGTGACTGAGGGCCCATTTCACACCTCCCAGCTGTCCTCTGCCTCTCACCCTGCCCTGCCCCCACCACCACCCTGGGCTTTCACTCTGACCTGGCTCTCCCGCCTGGCCTCTCCCTTGCCTGGGCACCTTGTACTATGCTTTCCTTGTATGACACCATTTCACCCTCACAATAACCCTGGGGAGGTAGATATTCCTGATCCCATTTTGCAGATTTGGGAACTGAGGCTGAGACAGGCCATTTGACTTATTCAAAGGGGTTTGCCTCAAATCTTGTGCCTAGAAAAACAGAACAGAATTCATTCATTCATTCATGCATTCAACTAACACCCGCTGAGGGCCTAACTGTGCCACACAAAATGGGCGTGGCCCCTGCTTTCCTGGAGCAGAGGAGCCACCGCCGGGGCCTGAGCCTCACGAGAGTGAGGGCCTGTCTGAGGCTGGGAGACGAAGGGCCCACGTTCTCCGTGGGCCTGGCTGGCTTCTTCCAGCGATACGTGGAGATGCATTTTCTTTCTGCATTTCAGGCACTCGGCCCGTCACATGTTCTGGCACTCTGAGCTGCCAGCGGTTTGGGCTGAAGTCCGATGGAATTATCCTTCTTCCCACTTAGTTTTTAAAATGAGAGCCGAAGGGCTGTCGATCGCTTTCGTGAGCGTCCAGAGCTGATGGCAGCCCCGACGGTGCTGTGATTCCCCAAACCCCTGTCCCCCGGCCGTCCTACAATTGGATGGAACCCGGCTGCTTACCTTCAGGGACTGCACTCCGTCATCCCGGTAGCCTCCACCTGCCTCCGCTTGATTCACTCCTCAGCCTCTCGAGGTGGAGCCTGGGGGCGCAGAAGCAGAGTCCAGAGGCATCTGGGGCCCCCTGAGGAAGCCAGCCCGGGGCTGACAGCCAGGCCAGCAGCTCCCCGTGAGTGGGCATCACTGTCGCTGGAGGTGGACGGGCCAGCGAGGAACACGCAGGCTCCGAGGCCAGGCTCTCTGAGGGGAAGCCTGGAGTGGGGGAGGGACATCCGGGGGCTCGTGTGTCCAGAATGTGCTCCCAGTTCGCTGAAGGTGGGAGAGAGTTCAGAAGTAACCTCAGCAGGGGTGGTCACAAGTCCTACACCATGCCGGATCCCTGACAGGTGCCACCTCGTGTCAGCCCCATGGCAGCCGGACGAGGAGACATGCCCGGCCCCGTTCACAGACGAGGACATCGGGACTCACAGCGGCCACGGGCCTGCCGGTGGTGTGCGCACGGCAGAGCTGGGGCGGGACCCTTTATTCATCCCCGACTGTGTACTCTACCCCCAGGTAAATTCCATTTCAATACTGAAATGTAAAAAAAAAAGTAGATGTTAGAATTGAGGAAGCCATGAAGAATAAAGAAAATGCAAATATGTATGTAATCTTGGCCTGAGAAAGACCTTTCTGAGCATGAGAGCAAAGGTAAAGGAGTAAAGGAAGGGGGATAGTTCTGAGACTAAGGCAGGGAGGCTGGCTCGGTGAGCTATGGTATTATTGCAAATAGGAAGCCTGGTGATGGTTGATAGGCAAACGAATCTGGAGCGGTATGAAAAGGTGTTCCCACTGTGTTTTGTTACAAAACAAAATATTACATAGTATGAGTCTGTTTTTGTAAATTAAAAAATATGCATGTTGTATGTAAACGACAACCTGCCAGGTAACATACTAAAGTAACAACATCAGTTACATTTGAGGTGGGTAGTGTGGGCTTTTGTTTCCTTTGTTTTGATTATCCTTGTTTCTAAATACTCCTCAATGAGCGTGTCTCACGTTTGAGCAAGAAGAAAAAGGCTTAACAAAAAGCATTTTCAGCCTCAGTATTTCTTCTGATCCTTGCAAGGACATTAGGGAACCAAAACAGGTAATGCCGGAATTACTGTGCCTTGGGGAGGCTGAGGTTCTCGATGGAGAAGCAGGGAAAGGCACTTCCGTCCTTGCTGTGATTAGAAGTTGAAAGAACACCGATTCAAAGGGGGGTGGGGGACAATTCTCTCTCCCCTGACACCAGCCCCACCCAGGACACCTGGGGAACTCGTGGAGTAAATATGAGCAAAAATGACCAAAGGCGTCGGCTGGGGGGACCAAATAGATCTCTCAGCCACTTTTAGCACACCCTGTTTCCACTAACTCTGCGGAAACTCGGACCGCTTTCCTAGACGCTATTTGTTATTTATTTGGAAATTTATTTTAAATTTTTATTATGAAATGTCCAAATATTCGAAAGCAGAGAGAACGGTGACCTGCCGTGTGCCCAGCACCCAGCTCCAGCACCCACCCAACCTTTGCCACACTGGTTTCCTCCCCAAGGACTCCCTTCCGCTGGCATCTCAAAAGAGAAGGGTGTGCGGGGACACTTCCTTATGTAACCTCGGTGTTACTCTGCCACCTGATAACAGGAATGCCCTAATGATTCATGGGTGTGGCCTGACATTCAGAGTCAGATTTCTGCTGGGGCCTCGTGTGGGCTCCCTACATTCTCAGATGCAGAGGGGACAGCACTGTCTCCAGAGTCAGAGCTCCTGCCCACCAGTGAGCTAACGGCTGGACGAAGCTGAGCCCAGCCTCGGAGCCGGGCGCTGGACTCTGCCGCCCAGTCGCAGCTCCTGCCTGCTCTCGGCAGCCGCAGGCCTGGTGCTCGGCCCCGGCAGTCATGTGGCATGCCTCAGTGTGCGGTCTAGGACTGACAATTACTTGTGCATCCATCCGTCTATCTGTCTGTCCGTCCGTCTGTCTACCCATCCATGCGTTCACTCCACAAACGTTTATAGAGCTGAGCTCCTTGCTGATAGAAGAGAAACACAAAAACCAATGAATATCATATGGTTAGTGCTAACACAGAGGTACGGACAAAGTCAGAGGTGGGTGGGGGGCCTCCAGGTGGAGGGAACACCGTGTGCAACAGCCTGAAGGTGCGAAGGGGCCTGGAAGTCTGAGAAACAGGGGGGAAATAGAGTGGGGAAGTGATGGGAGGTGAGTGTAGGATAGAACACGGGTCAAGTTCAGGGCTGTAGAGTTCATTAGCCAGGGAGACGTGCGAACAAGGCAATGACATGGTCGGCTGTACAGAGGCAGGAATGTGGTGGCACGAGGGACACTGGAGGCAGGCAGATGAGTTGGGAGCTTTTGGAACAAGCCAAGTGCGAGATGGTGTGGCCTGAGCTGAGGCACTGGCCAGCGGTGGAGGGACAGGGAGAACAGACTGGAACCACTGACCCCTGAAAGGGTGTGGGAATGCACGAGAAGGGGAGCCAGGGTGCCTCTCCCTTCCCCAGAAACTGGGAGCCTGCTAGTAGCGTTAATCCGGACGGGCCACGTGGGGTCCGAGCGCAGAAGGGAAGGGGACAACTGACGAGTCTGACTTGGAGCCTGCTGCGACTCAGCAGCAGGCCTTGGTGGCCTTGTTGGAGAGGGAGCTGCCTCCGTGGGCTGGGGTTTGGGGGTCACCCATGTGCTGGAGTCTTCTTTCCTCGAAGACGGGAGAAACGCCGGCAGAGTGCCACAGACCCTTCCCAGATGCACCGACCACACGGCTATGGGGCCTGCTGGGGTCGTGTCCGGAGGCTGTTGGGTAAGATGTCGGGCGTGAGCAGGTGGTGGGGTGAGGTGCAGAATGGGGTGCAACCCCACTGGGGTGAAAGGTCAAAGCTGGCTGGGCAGCATGGATTAGTTTTCTACAGCTGCAGTAACAAAGAACCACAGACTGGCTTTAACAACAGAAATGCACTGACTTGCAGTTCTGGAGCCCAGAGTCCAAGATCAAGGTACTGGCAGGGGAGGTGCCTTTTGAGGGCTGTGTGGTGGGATCTGTTCTGGGCCTCTCTCTGCGGCTGGTAGAGACCACCTTCTCCCCATGTCTCCTCACACCAAGCTCCCTCCGTGCCTGTCTCTGGGCCTGAGTTTCCCCTTTTTATAAGGATGCCAGTTGTATTGGGTAAGGGTCCCCTCAATGACCTCATGTTAACTTAATTACATCTGTGAAGACTATTTCCAAATTAGGTTACATTCTGAGGTGCTGGGAGTTAGGGCTCTAACATATGAACTGGTGCCAAAGAAAGACCCAGAGTTGATGAGAACACGTCAGCCTCAGAGCACGGGAGGGAACCAGAGAAGAACTCTGCTTACACGTCTCCCCAGGGCTGAGGGATGACCAGGTAGCCAGCGGGGCAAGTGGGAGCCATGGGAGGCATTTGAGCAGGGGAGAAGCCCACTCATACGTGTGCCTTGGGGAGAGCTGGCAAGGAGAAGGAGCCGCTGTGTGACTGCCCTGTGTGAACCCTCACGCCAGGGCGCCCCACAAAAGCCTCTGAACCTTCTGGCACATCTTGCCTGGCGCAGAAACTGAGACAGGCGGGGCTGCAAGGGACAGGGGTACAAGTAGACCCGCCATGGCGGGGACACGAGTGCTTCCAGGGAAGTCCCCCAGGACAGCTCTTCATCAGAGCAGGCTCGGATCAGAGGGATCAGAAGGAGGCGGCAGCCCGTTGGCAGGAGTCAGCATTAGCCCCCATGAAATACGGCCTCCGGAGTTACCCTGGTGACCTTTCGTCTGGAAAGCTCTCACAAACCCATAAAATTAATGGCAGATCATTTAAAAGCAGTTCAGTTAACTCTCGGAGCTTAATTTCTGCCTTGCCCTCCGGAAGCCAAGCTGAGCCCTGGTGGCAGCTCCTGACCCGCCGTCTGGGTTTGCCAGCAGCCAGAACACTTGAGTGCAGGGCTCCCCTGGGGCCTTGAGCCCTGGCCTCTCGGCTCCGCTCTGCTCGGTGGAAGTCCCCCTCAGGCCTTGCGCAGGGGGACTGAATTTGGTTTGTTGCAGGTGGAGTCCCTTTCCCCCAGGAGTTTGTCCTGGGGTGCTGTGGCCTCTGAGTTGTCCCTGGGGTGAGGAGGAGGTGGGTGTGTGGGGGCTGCAGGAGGAGCTGCATTTGCTGGTCTCTCCATTTCATGACAAGCCAGAGCTCCCCAGGGTTGAAGTTCAGGGGCACTGCCAGACCCTTCTCGCTCCTTGGGTCCCTGTCTCTCCACTGTCGTCCCGCTGTCCCTGCGGTTCTGCCCGTCTTTCTGCCTTTGCCTTCATGTCTGTCTCTGCCCGGCCCCTCTCTACGCTGAGTCTCTTTCCCTCTCTCCCCGCCGCCCACCGTCCCCCCAGCCCAGCTCTCATGGCTCTCTCCTTGTCCTGTCTGCCTGCCTCTCCCTTTATCTCTCAGCCTCTCTCTGTGTCCATGTTTTTCTCTGAATCTTTCCGTCAGCATCTTGTCCTTGTTCCTGGCACAGTGGCGGTGCTGATGCTAGCTGGGAAACCCCAGGGCCCCCTGGGGAGATGCACCTACAGCAGTGTGAAGGAGGCACAGCACCAGGGGGCAGGAAACCCACCGTCCTTGCCCCCGTGTTGCCCTGCGCTTTCCCCTGACACACATGGCTGACAGCAGGGCTGTGCCCCACTCCCGCCCAGATGCTTGTGACACCGACATCCTGCGGGAACACCTGAAAAACCGTGCTCTGCACCTTGGCCCTGCTCCCGACTTCCGTCTTTCCAGCCTTCCCTCTCTCTCTCTCTCTCTGCACCTCTGTGTCTGTCTCTTTCTTTCTTGAGTCCTCTCCCCTTCCCCTCAGTGTGGCTCTCCCCCACATCCCTCAGTGCAGGTCTCTGTCTCCCCCGCCCCCGCGTCCCTGAGCTCCCAGCTTTCTGCAGGCCCGTGTCTTTCTCCCTCTCTCACCAGTTCTGTCTCTCTCTGCGTGGTCTCTTTCTTGCTTCGATTCTCAGTGCCTCTGATTCTCTCTCTTGTTTCCTCAGAACAGCCTTTGGCCTGAGGCCCTGGGTGGGGGTGCGGGGGGGATCTTGATCTCTCTGGGGAGCCAGGGTGCTGGGAGGGCGAGGTGGGGAGCTATGTGGGTCAGAGTGAGGCGGAGTGGAGGAAACTTTCCCCCAGAAAAAAGGCTAAGAGAGCCAGAGGCTATAATGCCGCAGCCTCTGAGTGTTCTTCCAAGTCCTGGTGGCAGGTGCAGTTGGAGGGACACGAGAACAGCCTGTTGAGGATGGGGAAAGTGCTGAGCCCCGCTGGCGTCCACAGACATGGCCAGAGATCAGCCCAGGCCACGTCCGCCGAGGGGACTAGCAGGGACATAAATGAAAGAGGGAGAGGGGTGGACAGGGCCTTTTGAAAGCACGTTGCTCTCTTTTCTTCCTGAGCATCTTTTCCTTCTTTCCTGTTGGTTCCCCCTGTGGCTTCTCTCCCTACCTTCTGCCTGAGGCCTGCCTCCTTTTGAGCAAGCTGTAAACCTATCTCTGCCCTCCAAGTGTGTCCAGAAAGGAAGACCTGGCATCTGTCCGATGCATCAGACCTCGGACATCACTGAGAACTTGTCCAGGAGCTGCTGCAACAGCCCAGTGGGAAGTCAGCCCTGCGCCTGTTTTAGGGATGCGCAAACCAAGACCTGGGGAGGGGGAGGGACTTGCTCACCATCACACAGTGAGCAAAGCCAACGCTGACCACCTTTCTACCACCCATGACACCCATGGGCTTGCTGGGGAGAGGGCTTTCCTAGGAACATGCTGTCTCCCTCACCCTCTTCTTGGCTCCCCGCAAGGAGCTGCACCTCGGTGCTGGCAGGCCCTTGGCTGATGTGTCTTCTTTTCCCCCTGCCTTGGCAGCTACGTCTGCCAGGAGGAACTGGAGGGAGGGCGCTGGCCCTGACACAAGTCCGTTTGGATCCTGGAACACTGATCGTCAGCGACTCTGGCAGGAGGTGAATTTCCAGTGCTGTGTTACATAAGGAAACACGAAGTCCACGTTTCCAACTGTACCAGAATGCCGCTCCTCAGCTGTGACCTACCGTCAGCAGGGGCAGCGTGAGGACAACGGTGGACCAGGGCATGCCAGGCTGGGGCTGAGCTGGCCTTCAAGCAGGGTGGCCTCAGAACACTGCCGTGGACTCAGGCAGCTCGGGGCAGATTCAGGTAGCTACGTGTGGACTTGGGTAGCTGGTGGTGTGAGTTCCTGTGAAGAGCTGGCCCTGGGCCAAGCACAGTGGACATTTCGCCTCATGCAAACTCTCCCAGCCTTCCTGGGGCCAGGGGCTGCTGTCCCTAATCTATAGAAGGAGAATCCAAGGCTGAGACCCCACACCCCCAACACCCCCAAACCAGGAGTGTCTGTTTGCCCTACCGTGAGTGGCTGTCCCCGGGGAGGTGATGAGTGAGTGCTTTGTTCCTGGGGCTGTTGAGGCAACAACTCAATGAGCATGGGTGGGGTGTCGTATACATTGGAACAAACCTCACTCAGGGGTGAGACTAAATGACTTGGGTCTCAGGCACCTGAAGATCCTGACCGTGCTGAGACCGCTGGTGTGGCCAGAGCCCCGGCCTCTGATGCTGCAGCAAGAATCTTGCCCAGGAAGGGAGGCAGTACAAGTCTGACTTGGTGCTGCAGCCTCATCGTCCGAGGGGGCGTTGGGGGAAGCCGGCACGCCCATCAAGAGGAGTCGAGACGAGTAACAATAAGCCAGCGACTAAAAAGGCCAGGGGAGCTCTCCGAGACGGGCAGGGAGGGAACTCCAAGCTGAGTCGTATGTGTTGAAAGCAAGCTGCAGAATAAGATGGATGCTAGGATATCATTTATATTCAGAGATGCACACGAAGCCCAGAGCCCTAGCATTCACATGTAGTGACAAGGGCGTGTCCATGCAGATCAGGAGGGTTCCCTCCAGGGGCCGCACTGAAATGAGGGGGATGAGGACAAGGGGGAACTGGGATTTCTCTGTAGTGTTTGAATAGCTTACAGTAAAAATATAATCACGTGCTCCTCTGGTAATTGAAATAAACACATGAGAAAAGTAGAAAGAAAGGGGCAAATCTGCCTTGTGGATAGTAAATGCATGAGGTGGCAGCTCAGTTTGACTGACTGACATTCATTCAGCCAATAGAAAATAGACAGCATGTTTCCTCTGGTCCAGGCCCCGTGGTGAGGGCTGGAGAGGAAGACTGAGCCCTGTTCCCAAGGAGCTTAGGACTCCGAGAGGAAGGTAGGTGGCAGATGCAGAGTGAGGGTCCAGGTGGTGTCATCCTGGCAGCCCTGACAATGCAGGAATTCCACAACCAGGTGGCCCACAATGTCCTGGAATTTTTTGTCATGAAGGTGACATTTAGGTGGGGCTCTGCAGGATGAGTAGGAGCCCAACTAGCAGAAGAGGAGAGGCTCCTGGCAGAGGGGACGGCGGAGCGGATGCTGCAGGGTGGCAGAGTCCAGGGCCGTCCTCCGAGGGCTGCGGCCAGGCTTCCCATCGGCACCCTTCCTCCTGGAGCCCACGCAGCTGACGGTGCTCGCCGTGGCCCGACCCCGTCCTCTCAGCCACACAACCTCTCTGACTTTGTGTGCTGTCTGTGGGAGGCTGAGGGGGTAGTGTGGTGGTGGTACGGCGGGGTGGTTTCTGCCCTGCCAAGTTTCCAGGATCGGCGTGAAGGTCAAGTGAGGTCATGGCTGGAAAAGGGTTTTATAAACCAAACAATCACTAAGCAAATATTATTTAGAGTCCAGTCTGGTTTCTAGAAGCTGAGTCTGTTGGCTAAAGAGAAAAATCACATCTTAAAAGAGGATCTAACTATGCCCTTCTCGCAGCCCCAGCCTCCGTTACCCGGGACAGGTGAAGCCCCTCAGGGCTGAGCGCCCTGCTTCCTGAGAGGTCAGAGGCCCAGCGGGGAGAGGGAGGGCCGGGAGGAGGCGGTCGCATCACAGCCCCAGGTCATGAAGACGGTGTCCTTTCCAGCCAGCCTGTGGGGCCAGGCCAGGCGCAGGCAGGCCCAGCTATGAAATCACCAAATAGGATTTTCTTTGCTCTCAGACTTGGCTGTTTTTCTTTTCTTTCTTTCTTTCTTTCTTTCTTTCTTTCTTTCTTTCTTTCTTTCTTTCTTTCTTTCTTTCTTTCTTTCTTTCTTTCTTTCTTTCTTCCTTCCTTCCTTCCTTCCTTCCTTCCTTCCTTCCTTCCTTCCTTTCTTTCTTTCTTTCTTTCTTTCTACATCTTGCCAAGGAAGGCAGCTCTTTGAAGATTCTGCTTCCATCCTGCACAGGGAGCTTCTGGTCTTCCTGTGGGGGGTCCCCAGGGGCCCTCATGCTGACATGGCCGTGGTCACCTCTGTCCCTCCATGGCCTAGGATGTAGACAGAAGTGCCACTCAGAACTCTCGGGGCCTTTAACTTTCTTAGGGACCACAGCTGTGGGGTCAAGGGAGGCGGGTCAGCCGGGGACTAGCAGGCAAGAGTGGTATTCAGGGCGGGGAGGGCCACAGGGGATCCTGAGGTGCTACTGAGCTGCACAGCTCAGCTCTGACTTTCCTTCCAGAGCCTGAGACTCTGGAGTGTCCCACAGAAGGCTATAGGACGCTGTCATCCCCACAGAAACCCACAGTGGTCTGTGAGGGGACTGTCCTGCATAAGTGGGCCTGCTCCCACGTCCAAGTTCAGCCCGAGAGAGCCAGGTTCACGTTTGCAAGCAGGATTCAGAAGGCAGGTCAGGAGAAATCTCTGGTGAGCCGAGGCCCCAGCTGTCATCTGCAGCTCACGGTCCAGGGAGCCGAGCGGATAGCAAGGAACCGGGGTGGAGCCCGGAAGACTGGGACCCAGCTCACGCTCAGGGGCATGAGGGCAGGGGCAGACCTGGGATAAAAGGAGATGGGTGCTGTGACCGCTGCAGGGTCACACTGCACTGAAGTTTGACGATTGGTGAGAGAGAGAGCTGTTTTACCAACGGTTACAGCGTGAACAGTGAAAGACTGCCGGTTTGAATCAGCACGGGGTCGAGGTGCAGAGGGCAGAGTCCCAAGAGGTCAGTGGGCCTCGCCCAGTGGAGTCTTGCAGACGGAGCGGCTCAGTGTGCAGCAGACAATGCATTCGGGTGCTGCCCGCCAACGACACTCCCCTGAGCCTCGAGTCTACTCGGTCAGGGAGCTGCGTCCGCCCCACGTAACTGACCTTACGCAGTCTCCGGCCCCTCCAGAGGTCAGACGGATCCCCTCCAGAGGTCAGGGGGGCCCAAGGCCCCCATGTATATCGCCTCGTGTAGACTGTCAGGTGTGGTCCAAGGACATGCCTGTCGGCGGGATAGCCCAAGGGCTCAGAGGCTGTCCCCAGGGGCCAGTCCAGGGCCAGACCTGTCTTCGGAATGTGCAGGGTGTGGACAACCCAGGCCTGCCGAGTCAACCGGTCACTGCTCCACAGAACTCACAGACGACTCGAGGAGCCTGATGTCGTCTCCCTGCTGGGTGAGGCCAGGTGCGGGGGGAGGCCAGGGGAGGACCCTGCCTGGCTGGCAGGAGAAAGGGGCTCACCCAGAGCCCAGACCATGTTCAACTGAAGAAAGCCTGAGAACAGAAAAGCAGCAGGAGGCTGAAGCACTTCCATTCCAGGAGGAAGGCTCAGCTGGGTCAGATCTCATCGTAACAGGGCCGCAGTGGGCAGCAGCCCCGGCCACCAGGGCCTCTGGCACGGCCGCTGGTTTCCTGTGAGCTGATCCTCTGTGCAGCCAGCAACCCAGAGACAAAACAAGCCGGGCAGCGCCTCAGGCAACTAAGAGGGGCTGAAGGAACTGGGGGTGTTTATTAAAGGGACAGGAAGGGACCTCTCTTCCATCTCCTAAGCATCTCCTCATCTTCTTGTCCCTCGGGTCACAACTCTGCAATTAAATGAGTTGTTTTACGGAAGACAGAACCAGAACAAAAGGATTAAAATTGGGAGGGAGGCTTGAGTCCACCTACAAAAGGACATACTAACAAGAACTTCCAAAGGCAGGCAGGACTGCCTTGAGCGGTAGTGAGTTCCTTGTCCCTGGAGCGTGCAAGTAGGAGATGAGTGGCCACCTGTCAATGAGGCTGTGGAAGGAGATCTTGCTCTGAGAGGGAGGATGAACTAAACAAACCACCCCTCTGACTCTCTCTTTGGGTGCCCTCGTAGGGCATTAACTGCCTTTTACATGTTCAGAACTCCCCAGTTTTAGATTCCAGCCTAGCTCACTGCCCTTAGCTCCAGCACCATGCTGGTCTTCTCCAGGGAGTGTCCTGTATTCAGAACATGTCCAGCCCAACGCTGATGTTCAGTGGATACCTTTCAACACCCGGATGAACCCCAACCCCCTCGCTTCCCTCCTGAGTTGGTTTTGTGCAGCTACCTTGCTCCTGCAAACCTTGGCTGATGGACCTCGCTGCACCAGCTGCACCAGCCACACCCTCCCACACGTCTTACTTCCATCCAGCCCGGGGACTCCCCGTGGCACAGGTGACACGTTCTATGCTGCTCCGCCTTGCCCAGTGCCCTGTCACTGTGCCCATCCTGTCCCCTTGCCTGTCTGCCTCCCCCTGAGACCAGGAGTTCCTGGAGGCAGGGGTTCTGTCTGATTCGTTGTTGTGTGCCCAACGCCCAGCCCGGGCACCGGCCTGAGGCAGGTGCTCAGAACCCGAGTGTGGCATCAAAGTTGGGCGTTCGCAGGTGGGCAGCGACTGGTGGGTCCTCTCCACACCTCCTGCCAGCAGAGGGTGTATTGACTTAATGAACTAGCTCTTCCAGTGCTAGGAAATCTATTTCACTTTAATGAAATCCAATTAGTGTCTTCACCGTAGAGCCCTGGGCCCTTTCAGACTACAGACGTCGAATGAGGTGACACCTCTTCCTGTAACCCGGAGGTGCCTTCCCCGCCTCCAGCTCCCTTCCAGGAACAGCACTGCCAACAACTGTTTCGCAGCTCCTTTTATCTCCAGATGCACATCTGTTTGCAACATTCCCGTATCTCAGGACTCTTCGAGCGTCACTCCACAGCATAACACGGGAGGGTGTTCTTTCCCCGTGCATCTACCCACCCATCTTCCCATTCGCCCTCATGCTCATTCTCCTGTTTTCCCACACACCAGTCCACTCACCCACCCATCCCTCTGGGCCCTCACTCATTCGCCCACCTGCTCTCCCAAGGACTCACCCGCCCAATCGTTTCCCCACCCACCGAGCCATCCTCTCACCCACCCATTTATCCACCCACCACCCACCAAACCACTGCGCTCCCCACCCGTTCACCCATTTACCCATCAGCTTATCCATCCACCCATGAAAACACACCCCATAAACATTTTCTGAGTGCCCACTTCATGTGACGTCCTCCGCCTGGTACTGTGGAAGCAAAGATGAAAAAGGTGCAGCTTCTCTGCTGGAGAAACTTCCAGTCCAGCGAGAGGAGTTTTGCAGCAGACAACATTGCAGTGAAGGGCATGAGCTCTCGCAGCAAAAAATCTGGGGTAAAACACCACCATGTAGTAGCTCAAGATCATGGACAAACTGCTTAACTTCTCTGTGCCTCAGTGTTCTCATTGCAGGGGGTGCCCACCTCCTGAGCAACTGGGACCATGTAATGAGACATTCACATAAACTGCTTAGTCTGAATCCCGATATATGTTAATCGATCAACAAGTGAGGTTTCCATGATCGTTCTCCATGCCGTCATATATTATTATGAGATTTGATTATCAATGCATGTAATGATTAATTTATACGCTCAATGAATATTGAGTAGCTACTACATATCTGAGCCAGGGCTAAGCTCTGCCCCTCTGGAGTTTAAAATCTTATTGGGTAGACAAGACAGACACACTTGAAATAGCTCCATAGTTATAATAACCACGAGAATGGCTGTAATTATTATAGCTAATGTTTATTGACAGCTTATGATGTGCTAGGCATTGTTCTAGCATTTTCTGTGCATCTGCTCCTGTCATCCTGAGACAGGTCCTGGTATTTTCCCCAATTTACTGGTGAGAAAATCAAGACAAGGTGAGATGTCTCATCCAATGTCACTGAGTCAGTAAGCAGAGGAGCTGGGATTTGAACCACTTTCAACAAAAAAGAGGCTCAGCCACAATGCACAACAGGAGTGTGCAGAGGGAGATACTCCTGCTGGTAACCTGCTTGGAGGAGGTGGGACAGGGCAGGAAACAACTTCCTTGTGGAGAGCAGCATTCGGCACACCCTTCCCCGGTGTGGGCCGTGGGCCAGCCACAGCAGCCATCCTTTCCCGAGTCTCACCGGGTCCAGCGAATCAAAACCATGGGCCGGGGCCTGCATTTTCAGCACGCGCATACACTCTGTAAAGCCGTCACCCTACTGTTGAGAGCAGGGGCTTGTCCTGGCTTCCCTGCCTACTCCCTGTGTGTTGGCAGGCACATCATAGCTCCTCTGGGACTCAGTTTCCCCTCTAGAAAGTGGGGATGATAACGTTTGCCTCTTGGCCCATGGCCAGACGAGGTGATAAGGGAGCCGTGTACAGGGATGTGGAGGCAGGTGGGTGTAGCATCTGGGGTTCCAGCTGCTGGAGGTGGCTGCAGGTGGAGTGACGTGCCCCTCAGGGAGGGAAGGCAGGTCAAGCAAGGGCAAGTGCAGGCATTTTCAGAGTCTGAGAATGCCTTGTGGGCTCAGTGTCATCAGACCAGAAGGGGTTTATCAGGCCCCTTCTGGGTGTCCAGGCCTTGGTGGAATCTTCTGAAACTTAAGCCCTGATCCTTCCTTACCAGGAAACGTGCCCAAGGCTGGGTCTCCTGGGAACCTTCCTCCAGGGCAGCTAGTTGGGGCAAGTGGCAGAGTGTGGTTGGGACCTGACGGGAGCTGGTTGCAAACACCACTCAGGAGCCCATGTGGCCGCTGTGGCCAGTGGTCCCCTGCCACCGGGAAAGCCTTCTCGGCCTCTGTGGCTTTGTAAGTAGCAGGCGGGGCTATTTTGGATTCGGCACTCACTTCTGTGAGTGAAGAGGTTGCCCCAGAAAGAGGATTCTCTCAGGTGGGCATGACAGGGTCAGTGTGACAGCGGAGCGATGCAAACTCACTGTCAGGGTGCCTGTCACCGTGACTGTCACCATGACTGTCACTGTGAGTGAACAGCTCAGAGTGCTGCTGGCCCCTCCTGGTGGCCTGCTCACCGAAGGCCGTGTGGCCTTACAGGGTGGGGGCAGCGCCTGACAGTGCTCTGGCGCGGCAACAGCACCCAGCCATCGCCGTGGCGTTCCCAAGCCCGGCCAGGGAGACAGATCCCCTGCAAAGGACACGGGAAGAAGGCTGCCTTAGCAGAGGGAGGCCTGCCGAGTGTGGGAGCGGCCGGGGCCATGGAGGACAGGAGGAACAGTCGCCATGCCTGAGCCCCAGGCCCAGCGCCACTGAAGCCACTGGAGAGGCCCTGGAGCCCGGGCAGCTGGCACCCGCGTCTAGGTGCCTCTACCTGTGAGGACAGAGACCATCCCAACACTCATGGCCCCTGCAGGATGACAGGCCCCTTCCAATCCCACAGGATGTCTGGCCTGGCAGTGCCAAGCAGGAAGGCGCACCGGTTCCCTGAGCTGATGTAACGATACAAAAACAGGGAGGCTCCCACGACAGAAACGTGTTCTCTCGCGATTCTGGAGGCTGGCTGTCTGGGATCAGCACGTGGGCAGGGCTGGTCCCTGCAGAGGCTACAAGGGAGGATCTGGCAGCTCCCAAGCCCCTAGGGGTTTGCTGGGATCTTCAGTTTCCTCGGATGTAGAAACATCACCCTCGTCTCTGCCTTTGTTTTATTATGTGTTCTCTGTGTGTGCGTGTCTGTGCCCAAATGTCCCCTTTTTATAAGGACATCGTTCACATGGATCAGGGTCCAACCCTGTTCTATCTTAACTAATTACTCCTGCCAGGATCCTGTTACCAAATATAGTAACATTCTGAGGTCCTGGGGGCTAGGACTTCCACACCTGAATTTTGGAGGGACTCAGTTTAACATGTAACAGTAGGGGATTCTAGCAAGGAAGGTTTTCAGCCTTAGACAGATGTGCTGGTGCCAATGTGACAACAGGCCACTAGCGCAGAGCTGACAGTGATGCTTCCTCATTTATTCACTCATTCATTCATGTACCCACTCATCCATCCTTCTATCCATCCATCCACTCAATCACCCATCCATCCACTCAATCACCCATCCATCCATTCATCCATCCATTCATCCATCCATCCATTCATGAAATGCTTACTGAGTAACTGCCAGGTTCTATGTTTGGTGTTGGAGACACAAAGGTGAGTTAGGTCTTTTTCCACATTTGTCCTGAGTGTGAACCGACAAATAACCAATAAATTATACTTCATAATGGAGGAGAAACGACTTGCTCCAAGACAAGCAATGGCTTCCCTGAGTAGGGACCTTGCAAAGAGGCAGTGGAGCCCAGGGGCAGTAAAGGAAAGAAGGGCATTCCAGGTGAGCCACCGTCCAGTCCCAGCAGGTAAGGAGAGGAGTAGGGGGAGCTGGGGGCTCTGGACGACACAGTGCTGCATCCCGTTGGGTTGGCTGTCCTGGGCAGAGGTCTGGGTGGGGGCAGTGGGGACACGTAGGGACACATATACCACAGCCCCTCTTCTGGATCGTCCCCACCCATCTCATCATTTTAAATACCAGGCAGCTGCGGCTCTGATGGAAGTGATTTTTTAAAGGAGGTGGCCGACAATGCAGATGGCCGAGATGAGTAATCGAAGACCCTTTGGAGCCTCAATCACGCAGAAGCATTGCTCCTTCCATTCGGTGGGTGTATTTAGTTTGCCACTCCTTCCTCCGGGTCTGCAAGCTCTGTCTGTCCTCCATGACAGAGTCCTGCCGCCCTGGAGGTCCCAGGAGAGAGTGGGACTTTGCCTTCCTCATCATGGGCCCCCAACACCTGATCCGGCTAATGGGCTCAGACATGTCGGCGTCAGCAAAGCAGTTTAGTTGGCGGTGGCCACCGCCTGGCTGCTGCCAGAGAGTTTCCCTGAACACGCTGGCGTCCAGTGGCCTCCTCACATGCTGCTGGGTCCCCACCCTTTCTGTTTCTACGACTGAAACAGAGAAGTTTGTAACCATCATTTGTGCCCTGTCTGGACGAGCGGCAGGGCGAGAAGTCGGCTCCCTCTCTGCTGCCCGTGTGGGGATGAGTCGGGACAGGAAAGCCCTCACCTGAGGGCAGGCGGCAGGACTCTGGGGGGAGGAAGCCAGGTGTCCTGTGCCTGGAAGCAGCGGTCAGTGCTGGGGCACAGGCAGGTCGGGGGCAGGCTCCATGAGGTGGGGTGGGGCTGGGGCAGAAGCCAGGTGGTTGGACTGGGCTTTTGCATGATTGGTGCATCACAACAGGATCTCAGCCAGGGACGGGAAAAGACAAGGAGGAGGCACAGCAGGCACAGACTGGAGGAAGCGCTGGGGACTGACACCAGCAGCCGCCGCGGAGGTTACAGGAATGGAGGCTCAGAGCGGGTGGCGAGTGAAGGGACTCACGCACGCGCACAGGTGCCCGGGCCCTGGGCGAACTTTTCGCGGCTGGAAGGAGGTGGGTGTCAGGGGAGCCTTGACGGTGTTAATTGGGATGCACATGGTGCTAAACCGCTTGGCTTGGGAGGCAGCTGCGAAGTCATCTTGTTTAAAGTGAGTCACAGTCCTCCAGTCGGCCCTTGCCCTCTCCGTGATCTGACCCCCCGCCTCAGTTTCCCCAAGTGCGGCCTGAGAGGGTGGAACTTGAGCCTGTAAGAAAGTGTTTCTGGAACTGGGAACACTGTTTGCCTCTTCTGGGCCCTTCAGGGGTTCATCTGCATTCTTGGAATAAAAATGTTGACTGTGCGTCAAGCTCAGCCACACAATTAAATGCTTATTTGAGGTTTGTTTTGGAGGAGTCACACCCAGGAATGCTGGCTGGGCAGGTTCAGCAGCCTCCCTGTCCCCGCAGGAGAAGCAATCAGCCCCCCACGGAGCGGAGCCTGGAGCCCACAGGGGCTGAGCCTCGGACAGAGGGGGAGGCTCCATCCGATGAGAGCCTCACCCCAGGGGCTGTCGCGAGGCTGTTGGAAAATGTCTCATTTTTATATGTAAATAAATCATTTCTAGAGAGTTCTTTGATCTCAGCAGGCTGCTGCTAAAATGTTTTAAGTGGGTCCTTTGATGCCATAAACTTTGTGAAGCATTATCATCAAGTTTGGTTCCATTTTCCTCCACTGATTTCATAGAATCATCTATTCTTGGCATTGTTCTAGCCTGTCCCGCCCCTGTACCCTCCTTGCATACCTCTGGGGACAGAGAGCTTACCACCTACAGGCCACCCATTTTTGTCTTTGGATGCCACTGACTATTGTCTGAAAAAGCTTCTCAAGTGCGCCAGTATCGAAACTCTTCCCATAGCTGTCACCGAGCCACACCTGGCTCTGGCTTCAGGAACCAGCTGTCTTCACTTCCTGCAGCCTCCCTTTGTGTGCTGGCTCCTGGCCCCGACCCTCTTGCTGAAGTCCGTGCCATGCTGCAGCCCCTGGCCCCTTTCATCAGCTCCAAAGCCGTGGGCCATTCTGTCTCTCGGGCACCCACAGCACAGTCCCGCTTCGGGGCTGCTGCTCGAGCTGTTGCCTCAGTCGGGCTGCTCCTCCTGCAGATTTTCTTCCGGCAGACCCCGGCCCAAATGCCACGACCTCAGGCAGACCCTCCCCGGCCTTCCCAGGCAAGGCGGCCCCACCCCCAGTCACTCTTCTCTGTATATTCCCACGTTGTTTCCTCCAGAGCATTGCCTCCACATATCTGACTACTGTTAAAAACAAAACAAAATTCCATTGAGTACATTTTAAAGATCTTATTGGCTTTCTTCGGTGATTCACCGATGGGGCAGCAGCATCCAATGTAGCAGGTAGAAAGGAGCTCCAAGAAGCTGTACTAAGTGAAGGAGTTTCATAGAGCAGAACAAGAAGTTGTACTCGGAGGCCAAAAGTGCGTTGGCTGTGGGAGGGCCACTCGCCCTTGGGAAACAGCAGGAGACTATCGGGCAGATGACCTGCTGGGGCTGGCCAGGCCACTCCTGATTGACTGAAGCCTGCATGTCTGGGAGAGCCGAAACTGGAGCTAAGTTTCGGTTTAGTGATTTGGGGCTTGGCACAAGTGACTCCATGTGGGGCCTGTGGACTTGACCTTAACTCTGTGATGTAGTGCAGTGCAATACTCTCTAACTCACGTGGTGCCATCCGCCCGACCAGACTGGGAGCACCCGAGTGGGGTCTTTGTGCTGCTCTGCTGCAGGCCAGGTCCAGCGCCAGACGCCCAATAAACGCCTGTTCCAGGCGCATGGTGCGCACGTCTTCGGAGTCTCCTTGCTGCTGGTTCCTCCGCGGCCACTTGCAAAAAGTGGGCTCGAGTTCCTTCAGCCTGGGCGGCTTCCCTTTGTTCACATCACGAATGTCCCAGCTCATTGGCAACATAACCCTTCTCATCTTCCGTGACACTAATGCAGTGGGCAAACTCACGTACCTGTTCCCCGGACAAATCTCAGCAGCAGGCCCGAGAAATAAACAGATAAACAGAGGGGTGATCTGGCTGAAGTGAGGGGAGGAGGGCAGAGCCCCTCAGCCTTTGGCCCCGGGGCTCCCAGGGTTGCCCCTTGGGCGCCTGCAGAGGGTGGTGCTCGGCCTGCCCGTATTTATGCCCCTTTGTCTGGCACAGCACCCGATTTTCCTGTGTCCCTCCGCCCCTCATCCATTCTCAGGCAGGGATTCCATCCACCGGCCCCAGTCAGTCAGCCAGGGCCATACCCTGGCCAAAGTGGTTGGCTCAGGGAGAACACGTGACCGGACTGGTCCAGAGCATTGCCTTGGCACTTCTAGAAGCACTGAGTAAGAAGTCTGCGCTTTGGGCTGGGGGTGCTGGGCTGGCGGAGTGCACGCCAGGAGCTGCGGGCATCTGCAGGAAGGAGCCTCCCTGTGACACAGCTAGACAGGACCGCTGACGCAAGAGACAGGGAGAATGCGAGTGGGTCCCAGGGACCTTATTTGGACTCCTGCATCTGACTGCACCTACAACGCTGTACTGCACAGTTACCTGAGCCAAAGGCTGTTTCACTTTTCGAAAGCCTGTGTGGGCTGAGCTTTCTCCCACTTATAAGTGAAAGCAGCCTGACTGCTGCCTTAGGGTCCATGGAACGTGATTTAAGGACCCCTGTCCTACAGCATCCCAGAGTCAGGCAGGATGCATCTGACGTTGCAATGTCTGCTAGCTATTCTTATGGGTGATTAATAATAATAATAATAATAATAATAATAATGTAACAGAAATGCCTCTGCAAGAGTTTGTCAGCACTTGTGACAAATATGACAGAAATGGATTAATATTCTAATTACATAAAGAGCTTACATAAATGGATAAACAAAGCAATCCTCTAGTACATCAATCAGCAACAGACAAATGACAAAATAAGCACTTCAGGAAGTAAACAATGGGAAACACAGGCTCACTGGTCACCTAAGAAATTCACATCGGAACAAGAAGATACAATGTTTCTCATCTTTAATACCTGCAAAGATTGAAACAAAAGCAAACAGCAAGGGCTGCTAGGATGGAGAAAGACTGACACTCTTCCACGACAAACCTTTTGAAAAGAATTTCTCAAAAGCCTGTCTAAAACAGGGGTTGGCAAATATTTCCTGCAAGGGGACAGAGAGAAAATATTCTCAGCTTATTGAACCATGTGGGCTCCGTCAAAACTCCTCCCTCTGCCACCGTAGTTTGAAAGCAGCCATAGATTATGTGCAAATTCATGGGTATGGCTGTATTCCAATAAAACTTTATTTATAAAAACAGGAGATGGGTTGCATTTGCCCTGCAGACCATGGTTTGCCAACCTCTAGTTTTAAACATTTATTATTAGATTATTAGTAACATGATTGTTATAAAAATATGTACTTACATAGAAACATACTTAGCATATAAAGTGGAATACCTGGTTACCCAAGTTTATATAATCATAGCTATGGAAATAAGAGACAGCAAATACACCTGAATTAGGTAACTATGGCTACTTAAATAAAACCCCTAATTTTAGGAGCTCAACCAACCATTACTCTTTCTCGCAGTTGGTTGGCTGGGCTGTGGTGTTGTTCTGTTCCTGCCACTGGCAGGATGGCTGAGACTGGCTGGTCTGAAAGGGCCTCAGCAGGATGGCCCATCTCGGCCATGTGTGGTCACCTGTCCTTGAGCAGGTCAGCCCAGGCACACTAACCTGGGGGTGCTGACCGTGCTCTGGGAGGGCACAAGCACCCAAGGCCTCTGAGCTCTAGGGTCAGAGTTGGCTCTGTGTTGCTTCCACCATGTTCTGTTGGTGAAAGCAGCTCATGTGGCCAGTGCAAAGTCTCATTGTCCAGGGCGTGGATCAGGAGGTGGGGGAGCATGGAGAACTGACCGCAGCACCAAAATAGCATTTCAGGGGGGAAGACGCCAGGCTTCTTCTCTCGCAGGCCAGATCAGAGACCACCTCGTAAAACCCCTGCCACGCCTTCCCTGACGTCACAACTTCTGGATCAGCATTCTCAAGGTCCTGGGCCCCTGGACAAGCCCCCTCCGACGGGCTGCCCACCCTGATGCACACACGTGCCCACTCCTCTGGAATGGGCACTGGCCTGCTGGGGGTGTGCAACCTCACCACCCCTCCGAGGTAGTCCGGAGATTTCCCATGTGCGCCCTCTCTCCTGTGGTTTCCGCTACTGCCAGTACCTTGCAGGGGTGTGGTACACTCACTGGGACTGATAAGCTGGTCTGGTTCAGTATTGTTAACTGAAGTCCATGGTTTACACTGAGGTTCACTGGCTTGTGCATTCTGGGGCTTTGACAAATGCATAATGCCATGTATCCGCCACTACAGTGTCACACGGAACAGTCTCACTGCCCTAAAGTTCCCCCACACTCCAGCTATTCCTCCCGCCTCCCTCCCCCGAGCCCCTGGCAACCCCTGGTCTTCATACCGTCTAGTTTTGCCTTTTCCAGAGTGTCACTGAGCCTTTCAGACCGGCTTCTTTCACAGAGCAATATGCCTTTAAGGGTCCTCCATGTCATTGTGTGGCTTTATAGCTCATTTCTTTTTATAGGTGAACAATGTTTCATTGCATGGGCGACCCAGTTTACTCACTCATTCACCTTTTAAAAGACATCTTGATTTCTTCCAGTTTGGGTGACTTAGGAATGAATTGCTGTAACCACTTGTGCCTGGATTTTTGTGTGGACATGTTTTCAGCTCCTTGGGTAAATCCCAAGGAGCAGGACTCTGGGTCGTGTGGGAGAGCATGGTCAGTTCTGTAGGAAACCGCCAGACCCCGCCCAGGCGGTGTGTGGGCGCTCCTGTCGCTGCACATCCTCGCCAGCACTTGGTGCTGTCGGAGCTCCGGGTCTGGCCCTTCAGTGGGTGCGTGGCGGTCTCTCGCTGTTCCTTTAGGTTGCATTTCCCTAGTGATTTGTGATGTTGAACGTCTTCCACATGTGTGTTTGCTATCTTTTCCCATTCTTGGCGGAGATGTCTGTTCAGAGCTTTTGCCCATTTCTAAACGAGGGAGTGCGTTTTCTTGTTGAGTTTTTAGAGTTGTCTGTACGTTGTATATATGGGCACTTCATCAGGTACATGTTTTGCAATTATTTTCTCCCAGTCTCTAGATTGTCTTTTCATTTTCTGAACAGTGTTTTTTCCCCACATGGAGCAGAAGTTTATAATTTTACTGATGTCCAATTTGTCAGTTTTTTGTTTCATGGATCATGCTTTTGGTGTTCCATCTAAAAAGTTATCACCAAACCCAAGCTCATCTTTGTTATCTCTAGAAGTTTTATACTTTGTACTTTATGTTAGGTTTATGATTCTTTTTTTTAACGTGGATATCTAGTCCCGGCACCATTTGTTGGAAAAAAACTATCTTTTCCCCACTGTATTGCCTTTGCTCCTTTGTTGCAAAGCAGTGAGACTATATGGGTCTATTTCTTGGCTCTTCCTTCTGTTCTTTTGACCTATTTATCTATTTTTCACCAGTGAAAACCTGTCTCGATCTGTGTAGCTTTATAGAAAGTCTCGAAGCTGGGTAACGTCGGTCCCCTGGCTGTGTTCTTCTCCTTCAGAGTTGCGTTGACTCTCATGGGTCTTTTATCTCCCCAAATGCACATTAGAACCAGTTTGCCCTCATCCACAAAATAACTTGCCGGATAGAAATCACATTGAATCTACAGATCAGGTTGGGCAAATGCACCTTTTTACAAATGAAACCATGAAGGGACCGAGAGGCAAACCAAATTGTCTGATGCCAGTGTAGTTAAAACTCACATTTTATCAATTCTGACAGACACGCATTTTATCACCTGTGAAACGGAGGCGCTCCTCACAGGGGACGCTGACAGGTGACGGCCATAATGGAGTGGTCATTGCCCGTGCAGGTACATGAAGATCTGCGGACGTGACCGGTGGCTTGGAAAACAATCTTAGAGACAACACTGGAGCACACCTGTAAGAACCGGTGCCCGTGGTGGCACCAGGTGACACCGCGCAGGCCCAGGTGCATGCACGTGATCCCAAGGCGAGGGCAGGCTCTGAGTGTGGAAAAGTTTGTGAATTCCTCTGCCGACGTATTTTGCTTATATTTTTCTTTTAACATGAGCACAAGTTTGACACATGAGTTAAAAAGACTCTAGGTCTCAATAAGTCTGAAACAGTTTTCTTCTTGATAAATATGAAATTTAAAATGGAAGAGAGGTGCCCTCATTTCTGGGTCTTGTTTGTGTCATCATTGTGGCAGAGGTTTCTTCTTTCTTAGTAGGACAGAGGAAAAACAGTGCGTCTTAAAGTTGACGTTGCTGGAGTCTGCCGCGTGCTGTAATGTTTGTGTCAGTTGGCAGCACGTGGCGCACGTGAACGAGTTTAATAAAGGGGATGTTTACAAAGTTGTGGGTAGGGCTGGGGGAGTCAGCAAGGGACGGTGCGGGGTCTCGGGGCTGTTGTCCCCTCCAGGCCTGCCGGGCAAAGACAGGAAGCAGGTCCCACAACCAGGGCACAGGCTAGAGGAGGGGACAGCCCGAATGGAGCTGCCACCATCGGAAGGAAAAGAGCCAGAGGAATGAACCCACAGCCTCACAGTCCTCCCATCCCGTGCCCACCATTGTGGGAAACCCCTGAGAAGCAGCGGTCAGGGAGTCACGGCGGACACCCGACGATCACCCTCCTGGGACACTATAGGACGTGGAGGGTGGGGCTGGCTCTGGAGGGGCGTAGGAGAGGCCAACGGAAACCTTCTCGGTGACAGAATCCCTCTGTGCTTTTGTTGGCCTCACTGCCTGTGGTCCCAGGCTCTGCACTTGGGCCTGTGGGCAGTGACGATGACCAGCGGGACGGGGCCCCTTGAGTGCACTTGCTGTTGAGGAGGCCAACTCGTTTTACTATACAACCGGCTGTCACTGCCCTCCCCCCTGTTAACTGCTGTGTGTCCAGGTCAGGTGCAGCCAGCCTCCTCTTCCACCCCACCCAGCCCCTGATGTGCAGCTGGGGTTCTGCGGGGAGAAACGAGTGTCTGCTTCCAGGCCGAAACTTGGCTCGGGGATGCAGATGCCAGCAAGCTGGCCTGGTGATGGGCAGCAGGGACCCGGATGGCGGTGTGTTCACAGCCTCTGAGGCTGAGTTGTGCGTGCTTCCAGCCCTGCCCGCACACCTGCTTGCCCAGCTGGCTTGTCCGGCAGGGTCTTCTCCGATTTAAAGCCCCAGTTCTGCCAACTTGATATTTGGAGGCAGCTTGTTTGCCAAATGCCCCGCTGGCACAGAATCAAAGGACCTGTGCTCACCAGAGCTGGGTCACCACCCCCTCCCTGTCACTGTGCAGACAAGCCAGCTGAGGCTAGAAAGAGGGTGCTGGCCACAGGCTGCAGCCCGTGTGTGGAGCAAAGGGCCTGGGGGCCAGTGTCTGGGCTGGGGCTTCACTAGCCCTTAGCTGTGGATACATCACCTGGTCTTCCTGTCCTCAGCTTCCTGTTCTGCAACGTGGGGGAAAGAATGAAACCCAAGTCACAGGGTGGCTGTGAGACTCCAATGGGCTGTGAGCCGGGGGGGCTCTCAGCACTTCTGAGCAACACCTGGAGCTGGTTCATGTCCACGGCCTCTGAGAGCTAGCCCAGAGCCAGCTTTTTGTGTCTGTTGAATGGCTTAAGAAGCACAGAAAGGGATTCGTGGACTGTGGAGTGTGGAGGACGTGCTATTCATTAAGTTCATTAGTGCCCTCTAATGGGGCTGGTTTTCTGCAAAGCAATGAATCTCACCAACCTTGTCCCTGGGCTGGAAAGTCCCCAAGATGATGCCCTGTTTGCTTTCCTCAGCAGCAAATCCAGGTGTTTTACTCGTGGGACTTAAAGGGAATAATGAGGGTTTGAACAAGAACCACCCCTCTGTCAGGTGCTGTGGTGTGCAGCGCACTCAGCCCGGACATTCACACTTGGCCCGGCAGCAGAGACAGACCATCGGCAGGCCCCGGGTTACAGCCACGGCCAGGAGGGAGCAGCTGACACAGAAGATGAGCCCTGGGGCTCCTGGGGGCACGTGGGTTGGACTGAGTCCGGCAGGCTCTGCTGTGCAGCAGGTCAGCCCCCAGAAAAGTCCTGGTTCCCGGGACAGGCCGAGAAGGGCCAGGAGAGGCCATGAAGCCGGAGTCTGTTGAGGACCCCGGTGATGATCATGACGCCTACCAGCCACATGGGTGCAGCTGCCAGTCCACAGAAGTGAGTGGTTCTGGCAGCGGGTGCACAGAGGCTGAACGGGCCTCAACACCAGCTTGTACCGGCCACTTGCAGATAAAGGGACAGAGGCCCAGAGAAGGGGGGGCGGGGCTTGCCATGTAACACACAGCAGTTCGGCCTGGAACTCAGCTCCTTGGTTTTCTGATTCAGGGTCCTTCCTTTTCTCTCCAGTCCCATTTAGGGGACAGTCTCCAGGCCCTGGGAAGGTGACACTCCAGGGCTCTGCACATGGCATGTCCGTGGAACAGAAGGATGCTGTCAGCAGAGCGGCCACTTTGCGCGGCTCCGTCGTACCCCAAAGAGACAGCAGGGTCTGCCGTGGTGCAGGGCAGAGCCTGTGCAATACACGCAGCTGCTCCGGCTGCGCTGTGCACGAAACAGGCTCTCCTGTCGAGAGCACACCCAGGAGAGGCCCGTAGACAGGGTGGTGTCCCCATCATTCCTGGTAGCTGGTGCTTCCTTAAGGAAAGAGGCTATGTCCTCGTTCGACAACTCGGGAAGGCCCACACTGGGAGACTTGGGAGGCTACCTCAGCCGCCCTTTTTTTACTACATAAATAAGGAAACCGAGGCCGAGGGAAGAGGAGGGACTTGTCTGCCAGAGCCCAGTGACTGGTCCCCGCTGCTCTGCAGCCCCTGCTGCGGCCCTGGAGGTTTCAGTCACCCCACAGCCCATCTGTCACCCTGCTCCGCTGGATGCATGCCCACCCTCTCTTCCATCCGGTCCACTGAGGGAGTTTCTCGGATACTGACAGCCCACCATTGCTCCAGCTCCTCCTGCCAATCCTTTCTCCTCCCTGCATCTCCAAAGTTACCTCCTCAGGGGCCTTTCTGGGGCTCCAGTAACCGGGGCACAGACCTTAGGGCTCTGCACACCCACGTGCCTTCTGCTGCCCCCTGCTCCCCGCCCGGATACTCCTGCTGCACCAACCCTTCTTCCGGCCAGTCTGGTGCTCTGTGGTCCTTGGTCCGTTTGCTGCTGCTGTGGCCCGTGTCCCAGATTTCCCACAACCCCAGCACTGGGTTGGCCAAAAAGTTTGTGAGGTTTTTTTCCCATGAAATAAAAGACACATTTTTTTTCACCAATAATTTTATTGATTTGAATGTTTTGTCAGCTATCTCCCGTGTGGTGCAATGTTGATTGTTGCCAATTAATGATACCTCAATTTGACTGCTATCAACTCCACCTGGTCTACCGGACCACGGAGCAGTGTCCAGTGAGGAATCTCCAGCACGAAACTTCACAAACCACTTCTGACACATTCGATCAGTCACAGCTCCTTCTCCCTACACTGCACAAACCTTTTTTTTGCAATTGAGTTGCATTTTTAACTTTCTTGAAATAATAAAGCATAATATGCTGAAAATGTGTTTTCTTCTATCTTCAATATTAAAATAACTACACAAAAATTCACCAATTTTGAAGGTTTTTTTAATGAATGCTGATACGACAGCTGTCACAATACAACCTAACACAATTGTTTCGAATGAAGTTATTGACAACTAAGTGCTGCTAGAGCCGGCTTACAGAAAAAAGTCAAATGAACTTTTTGGCCAACCCAATACCTCAGGTGCTACCCCCCATCTCTGCTTCTGCTTCTTCTGCCCTGGCCCTGGCTTCTCCTCAGCTGATAGCAATGGCCAGGATCTCGCCTCCTTGTCCCCCAGTCCCTGTACTTTCGGAGCTGAAAAGCCTTCAGGGGTCCTTGTGGATTTCTGCGTAAAATCTGAACAGCTCAGCGTGGCTCAGGAGGCCCCTCCAGAACAAGCCCCCGCAGAACTCTCCACCCCCGTCCCCCATCGCCTGCCCCCTGCTCTCCAACCATGGCAAATATCTGTGGCTTTCACCAGGCGTGTGCTGATCTCGGTTCCTTCTCACACACACTCTCGCTCCCCGGAGCACCCTCTCACCTCCTTCCTCCTCACCCTTGAAGGCCCAGCTCAAATGCCCCCTCCTCTAGGAATTAGTCCCTAACCCCATACTGTAGTTGAAAGGCCCCAAACACAAGGAATCTGTCCTTTCCACGGTCCCTGGGCTGTCTCAACAGAACACCTGCCCAAGGGTGCTCCCGGTTCTCTGCGTGGTTGTGATAACTCTATCCCAGAACATTCTAGAAAGCCTGCCATGTGAGTGATGATGTTCATATAGGAATAACTTGAAATCTGCTTCCCTCCAGCCCATTGTAGCATCCGTCACCGACAAGCCCCAGGCTCTGGGCAGTGGTTGGTGCCAGCCCCTCTCATTGTGCTCCCGGCAGACGGCAGCAGCCCATGTGTGCCCTGTCCCACTGTGGGGTCCCCACTTTCCGGGTGTCCAGGTGTTGCGGAGGGAAGACAGCGGCGGTCCCGGGGTGGGGAGAGCTCTGGGCCAGGGTGTAGGGCTGGGATGACCCCTCCTCCCCTGGTGAGTACTCTGTCCTCTGACAGCGGATGCACCACACCCCCTTGCTCGCCTGAGACAGGAAGGGCCCTCACCAAGGATCTGCCCGAGTTAGACCATCTGCCTCTGCCTCTCGGGGGGCCGTGCCCCAGACTGTGCCCCAAGCCCTGCTCCTGGGAGTCTGTGGTTTGAACTTCGGGACCTCCATTCCTGCTTGGGCTTCTCATCTGTTATCGCCATAATGACTCTGAGGCAGTGGCCACTGACACCCCTGCTCACAGGTGAGTGAGGGAGGTTCAGAGATAGAGGGTGGCGTGTTCGGGACACACGCAGGCCTCTCCCTCCAGCCCCTGTGCTCCTGCACCTTCTGAAAATGGAAGACCTGAGGTTCCAGGCTGTTTGAACCCTGAAGCTGAGACTGGCAATAGCAGGGACCACCTGGTGGCAGCTCTGGGAACTGCAGGCAGGTACCCAGGAAACCAGGGTGCCACTGAGTGGCAAAGGCCCCAACATTTATTATGGTGGTGGGATGGATACATTGAGGCACCCGTGCCTGACTACCTGAGGGGTTCGCTCCTTTTCACTCAGGTTTAGAATTCTAGAGTCTCTGAGTGGGGTCAGGCTGGGCTCCAAGCCAGGGAGGACTCCTTTGGGCCTCAGTTTCCCCACTTGTCAGCAAAGAGACTGAGTTAGATCTCTGGGGCATCCTCTCCGCTATGAACATCTTCTGTGTTGTGACAAGGGACCACTGACAATGCACTGATGGGGCTAACATAATCCTTTTCCAAGACTGAGTTTTAGGATTTGCAGAGAGAGGGGCCAGACACCTTGAGTTGGGAAATGTGCTTTGCCCACGCAGTGGGGAAAGGAAAAGACGGGCTGAACATGCTCAGTCACCCCCTGGGTTCACGTGCCGCCAGGCAGTTTTCGCAGATGTTCAGATTAAACCTAATTGAAAAATGAGGCTGTTACTCCAGGATAAGGGGCGGCAGGGCCCAGGGCTGCTGACTTAACCAGGTGGCCCAGGGTCATTCCATCTGTGCTAATTAATACCAGGTGTCAGAGCCAAGGGAGACAGCTGTCCCCTGTGACTCGGGCACCGTCCGGCCGACAGGGCTTTTCTTCTGCCTCTCGCTGCAACAAGTGCCACTCGGGCCCTTGCCCCGTTCCAGAGAATTCCCTGGGACACGGCGAACATATGGGCAAAGACGGACTGTGTCCTCTTCCCTCTAAAAGCTGCACGCAGGAAAACGCTGCACTGATTTGTAACCTGGGGAGGTGGGATGGTTTGTCCCCAGCAAGGCTCTGACTGCGGGGTCCGAGCCAGGCCCCGCCCTCCCCTTCCTGGAGAGGGGGCCGCTGTCCTGGGAGTCACCCCTTTCTCTCTCTCTCCCCCTGCCCTTCCTGATCCTCTCCCCTCCCCTCCCCCACCTTCCCCTGTGGTTGCTTTGGGCTCTGCCCTTCCCCAAATGCTAGGGTCCAAGCCCTTTGCCTCATTTTAGTCTGGAGAAATCTGACAAACAGACCAGCCCTGATAGGAAAAGGACAAGCTCACATGTCAGTAGTGACGTTTTGGCATTTTTGCTTCCAGACTTTTTTCAAAAGATAAATCTTTGCTATGGTGGCCCTAGGAAACTAAGACAGCTTGTTATGCAGCAAACACTAGTCACTACACTCATAGATTCATTAAATGATAGTCATGTGACCTATAAGAGCCAATGAGATTGTGCAGAGATTGCTGTTGCTCAGCAGAAATCCGTTGCCTCTTCTTCTTGGCGGACAGCCAAGCTCGGAATGCCCACGTTGTTACTGAGCCCAGCCAGTGGCGGGGGGGGGGGGGTCCTACTGCTCACCACCTACCAGGAAAAGCTCCAAAGATGGAGGTTGGTGGACCAAAAAGAGAATCTTTTATTTAATGGCAAGTTTCTGCCTGACATATCTGGGTAACAAAAGTAAGGGGAAAGAAAAAGTCAGAGTATGGCATCAAAAATAGTCTCTGTATTACAGTTGCTACATAGGTTCAAAAATCCGTTTGCAGGGCTGACAATTAGCACCAAGGTCTCTGGAAATAGTGGCAAGTTCCTGCCTCAGAGCCCACTCCCTGTGGCCCAAGAGCCTCTGGGCAGGATGGGGCTACTGCCCTCTCTCACCCCTGCTCTCCACACTGTGTCTTGACGTCTCGCCCGCGATGGAGTCTCACTCACGCCCCCATGACCTCAGTCCTCCCAGCGCAGGGCCCTGAGAGCCCAGCTTCCCTGACCCCAGGCCACAGAAAGCTTTTTGACCAACTCTTCCAGCAGCTCCACTCTGAAGTTCGAAGAGGTTCAAGTGCCCTCTGCTGGCAGTTGGCGGAGTCCCTGCTCCCTGAGCAGCAACTAGGAATGGAGAGGTGAGCCACAGGTCCCCCCGCCCCTTCCCAAGTCCCATCTCCCATCACTTCCCACTGTGCACCCTCAGGTGCACTAGATGTCTACACCTGCCCCCTTGGAATGCTTCTCCTCCCACTGGTCCATCTGGTACGTCTGCAATCATCTCAAAGACTACTAAGGACCACTTCCTCCAGGAAGCCTCCCCTTATTTCACCCAGGGAAACTGTCTCTGTGAAAACCCCGCCACTCCCTTGTCATGCTATAAGGTCCTCACCTGTTCACACGCCTTTCCCTGTGGAGAGCACGTCTCTCCTGTCCCCAGCATGCAGCACGGGGGCTCTGGTGGGAAATGTTTGTTGAATAAATGATTTTTGCTTCGACCTGTTTCAGAGGTTGTGAGCAGGACTACTCTGAGGTCAGGGTGCCCTGGAGCGAAATGGTATATATATGTTTCACTCGGGACAAAAACATTATACATGCATATGTGCTCCCTGAGAAAAGATTCAAACAACGCATGTAACCTTTATAAACTGAAAAATAACCCCTGCAATCCTCCCTCCCCCACTTCCTTTCACAAACCACCAGTTACCACTCTAGGTTGCATCCCCCCAGAATTTTTCCAAGCATCCCCTCATACTTCATTTTCCTCTCCCTTCCTTCCTTCCTTCCTCC
>PVIA01009879.1:0-56714 GCA_004024845.1 Tonatia bakeri | reverse complement strand
AAAAAAAAAAGAATATCTGTCCTAAGCAAAGTCATGGAGGCATAAAAGTACATGCCTATTGGAGTATAACAAATTTTTAGTAAAAGATACATCTATCTGGGTAGATGGGGTCTATATTTGATAGGGTGCTGAATGTCATGAAAAGAAATTTAAACTTGATCCTATAGGCAATGGGGAAGCAACTTATGATTTTAAGCAAGAAAGTGTCAAAAGGCACTGAAAGTGCCTTTAAGCTGAAAATTTAAGCTGTATAACACAAATATCCACCAAAACATTTCTCCCTGATTGTTTTCTTCCCTAGGCCTCAATTATATGACAAGCCCTATTTGTAATCTACCAATTGGGATAATAAATCAAAATTCCCTTACTTCGTTCTTGTCCTGCCATAAAATTTGGCTGACCTCAGGCTTGTGGTCATCTAGAGGTTTGATTTTTTCCAGATGTGCCATTTTCTAGAACACCATGTCATAGTGAAGTCCCAAAGTATTATGGCAGGACCCCTGAGCTTAGAGTTCAAATGGATGAGGGTTCAAATCTCAGCTTCAAAGAACTTTAAATGATTTCCTCATTTTTCTGCTGCTTTAACATTTTGTCTTGAACTTACTTAATATCTGAAAAATAAAGCCAAAGACTGTACCAGAATGGATTACCCACAAATTATCACTTTGAGTTTTACTGATTGTATTTATTTCCTTTGTTGAACTCCCATTTATAGCATCTGTTTTGCTTTATTTACTTGCTTCTTCTAATTTTCTTTAGTTGATCCTTTATTTCTATGTACTTATTAAGGAAGCACTTTATAACCCAGTGAACCAGATAGCTGTTCCAGGAAATGTTTGGAATGAGGCAACTCAATTTAGCTGAATTGTTCTCTGTTAGTGGGTTACAGGAAGGAGTTTGAAACGTCTCTATGGGGAAACTGGTAAGTTTTCCAGCTTCCCCTTTGCTGAATCTTCATCTTGAACCGTCATTATCTTGTTTTAAAGAATTTCCTGAACAATACTTATACCCATCTGAAAATATGACTATAGGACATATCCCATTGCCAAATATAAATTATTTTTGGACTCCCCATACATTTTCTTTCTATGATTTGTGTGGCTAATGTAGAATTGCTAGAACTGTGTATTTTAAATCATTTCCCAAATGAGACAGGTAAACAGTGGAGAGAAAGGGAAATAATTTTGCATCATTTTACAAATTGTCTTGCTTCCTTTCAGTGCCAGTCACTATATGGAATTCATGGGCATTTAATAAATTTAAACAAAAAGAAAACCTCTTGAGGTGTGCTACCCTGTTAGACCCAGTTATTCTCATCAACTAAAATGGTGCTTATTTTCAGCTAAGATTTCTAGAAACCTGGAATACCTATTCTTGACATTAAATGCTTTTTATAGGTTCATTGAATGTAGTAAATCCCAGAATTAGACAAATATCAACTGCAAATATTGACTGTAATGCCACCTGCATTTTAAAAGGAAAGTTGATGTGGAGGGTGAGGGCAGGGAACATGCTTTGTTTGGATTTTATTTTTTGTGCTTAAGTTAGTGTTATTTCTGTTTCCCCCCAACCCCCATTTTTATGCTATTAAGTTTGAAGTAGCAACAGAAGTGTCAAGTGGAGTTCTTTGGAATTCAGGACTAGAGCCTGAGACAGAGATGAGAGCTAGAGATAGTAGGTTTCCTTAAAGTGTAAAATTAAGTACAGTAGTCTGCCTTTATCCAATTTCACTTTCTGCATTTCTACCCATGGTCAACTGTGGTTCAGAAATATTAGTGGAAAATTGGAGAAATAAATAGTGCATAAGTTTTAAATTGCATACCATTCTGAGTACCATGATAAAATATTGCATTGTCCTGCTCCATCCCACCCTGAGTGTAAAGCATCCCTTTGTCCAGTGTATCCATCCATACTGTATCCACTACCTACCTGTTAGTCACTTAATAGCCATCTCAGTCAGTTGCCAGATACATTATGAGAGAGAGAGAGAGAGAGGGAGAGAGGGAGAGGGAGAGGGAGAGGGAGAGAGAGAGATTGAGAGAGAGAGAGAGAGAACATTCACATAACTTTTATTACAGGATATTGTTATAATTGGTCAACTTTATTATCAGTTATTGTTGTTAATTTCTTACTGTGCTTAATTTATAAGTTAAACTTTACTATAAGTATGTATGTACAAGAAAAAACCACATATGTAGGGTTTGGTACCATCAGTGGTTTCAGGAATACACTGGAGGTCTTGGAGCATATTCCCTGTGGATAAGGAGTGGGGCTTCTATTATTCAGAGTAATGTGGGGAAGGGCTGCGATCTCAGTCAAATCCAGAGCAAAATAAAGTTTTTTAAAAAATTAGAATAAAGACACTTCTTTCTGGATGACAAGGAGGGGAGACAGAGATTCAGGATTTTTTATGTGTTGTTAGTAATAGGAAAAAACTACTAAGGATCCTGAGGTAGGTCAGGATCCCTAGAAATGCAGCTGAGACAGAGAATTTGTTTAAGTGCATTGTTGTACAAGGACTTGGGGAAGGGGAGTGAAGGAAGCAGGATAGAGCAGGGGGAAGAGTCCAGCAAGGATGAAGGATTAGAAGCAGTGAAAGAGCTCTACTAAGACCACAAAGCACAGATTCTTAGTGTCGTAGCACTCATTTTATCCACATAGCATTATTAGAGTTTTTGTAGCTGAGGGAATGGTTTTATGATTAGTAATTCTGTACATTATTAATACCTTTACCTGACCATATGTCACCACATTAGCATGGTAATGTTCCTGGGGACCTTATTGTTTACTTCACATCTGCACAGAGTTCAAGTTATTTGTGGATTTGAAGGAAGGGTATTGGGGATGCACTTCTTTTATTTATATTCATCCTTATCCATAAGTAAATGATAGGTTTTCCTTGGAATATCTGTTCTTGGTTTCAACCATCACTTTGATGTTGATAACCCCGAAATCTTTGGTTTACTTTTTAGACGAGAATAGAAGGAGAAAGAGAGGGAGAGAAACATCAGTGTGTGGTTGCCTCTCATGCACCCCCTACTAGGGACCTGGCCTGCAACCCAAGCATGTGCCCTGACTGGGAATCGAACCAGGAACCCTTTGGTTCCCAGGTTTGTGCTCAATCCACTGAGCTACACCAGCCAGGGCTCTAGCATAATTTTTGTACCTGTATTATTATCCCACAATGATTTGTACATAGTAGGTGGTTCATAAATGTCACTCACACTGCAGTCAGGCTGGTCTCTTTATTACAAATGAGGTATTGTGAAATTGAACACATGATTTAGAGTTTAACTTTTTCAGAACACCACCTGGGCAAGTTACTTAGCCTCTTTGAACTTCAGTTTCCTTACCTTTGCTAGGAGTGATAATGCCATTGCATAAGATCTTTGGAAAAATTAAGTGAAAGGGTTCACTTTAAGCACATAGCCTGAAAATTGATAAGTACCTGGTAAATGTTTGTTCTTTATTCTTTATGGTATATGTTTAAACTATTTTATTTATCTGCTATGATTCCAGTTTTTTATGCCTGTTGCTTAATGTGTTCTATTTAGTTTTTACCAAATTAAACACACATGATTCTGATAATGTACAGTAAGAACTTCCTTAAAAGTGTTGGAATACCTCAAAAGGAATATTATTTGCCTAATCCAATAGAACTTTGCTATGATTCTCAATCAACATTTCATTTTAAAAAGTTGAAAGGGGGATTGTGGATCACTTAAAGTTGGCTATAATGCTGTTTTTTTGATTCAATATACTAAGATTTTTTTTAGTAAAACTTATATCTGAAGATTCATACTTGGGATGTAAAAATGTTTTATCTTTAATATTAATTTCTTGAGCAGAGAACAACATTGAAAGGCACAGTATGCCTCTTTCCTGCAATATTTCTATGTACCTATATTGTGTGAGGGGCTCTGGCAGACTCAGAAACATGTTTCTTCAATTGATTACTTGTGAACTACTACAAGTTTTGTATACATGTCCTCTCATTTGGTTGGTTTGTTTGCATGATTCTCAAAAAACTGCTATCAGCTGCATGGTAAAGGTATACATTACATGTGGGGGGTAACTGAATATACTAAGTAGTTTATATTTCTATATTATCAAAATAAGAGTATGAAGAAATACATAAGGATAAATGGCAACCCAAAAGGTAAAAACTGCCTACATGTCAATCAGCTGATGAATGGATAAACAAAATGTGATATGGTCATACAATGGGTATTATTCTGTCCTAAAAAGGAATGAGGTTCTGATACATGCTGTAACATGAATAAGCCTTGAAAACATAATGAGAAGTGTAAGAAGCCATACACAAAAGGCTACATATTATATGATTATATTTGTATGACATATCCAGAATCAACCAATCATAGAGACAGAAAGAGAATAGAGTTTATACAGGGCTGGGGGGAGGATAGGGAATTATATTTATTGGGTACAGAGTTTCTGTTTGGGATGATGAAAAATTTCTAGAAATGTCTAGTGATGATGATTGCACAACATGTAAATGTACTTAAGGCTGCTGAATTGTCTAGTTTAAAAATGGGTCAAATGGTAAATTTTATGTTATATGTATTTGCCACAATTTTTAAAATAATAAATAGTAAGGAGCTTGGAAGTCACTATAATAACCCTCCTGTTTTTCTTTCTGCACAGGAGCCATGGATAATAGAGGCTTTCAGCAGGGGAGTTTCAATAGCTTCCAGAACAGCTCCAGTGATGAAGACCTGATGGACATACCAGGGTCAGCTATGGATTTCTCCATGAGAGATGATGTTCCTCCATTAGATGGAGAAATAGAAGGTATCATTATTGCTGGTGACAATTTATCTTTTTAAAGATTATTTTTAATGTGCATATAGTAAAATTTATTTTCTGGTGCATAGTCAGTTTTAACCCATGCATAGATTGTATCCACCACCACCACCAGGATACAGAACAGTTTAACACTCCCTTTGCAGTCAGACCTTCCTATCTCCAACCCACTGATCTATTCTCTGTCCCTATAGTTTTTCATTTTCAAGAATATTATATAAAAATGAAGTCACATGGCATGTCACCTTTTGAGACTGACTTTATTTACTCAGCTTAACTCCTTGGAAATTTATCCAATTTGTTCATTCCTTTTTCTGGCTAAGTAATATACCATGGATTGGGGTCACTGAGGCATGTGGTAAATGTATGTCTAAGTTTATAAGAAACTGTCAAACCATTTTCCGGAGTGGCTGTACCATTTTGCATCCAAACTAGCTATGTATGTAATAAGATATATAGTGTTATCTCATAATGGTTTTAATTTAATTTCCCTAATGGCTTATGATATTAGCCATCATTTTATATGCTTATTTGCCAGCCTTATATCCCCTTTGATTAAGTGTCAGTTCAAATCCTGTCTGTATTTTTATAATAAGATTTTTCATTAGTATCTGGAATATATTTTTAAAATGAGAATTCCCCTCATCTATTGTTTGACTATCCAGTAACATTCTTTTAAATGGCTACATACAATTTCATAGTATAGCTGTACCATAGTTCATTTAACCAAGCTTGTATGGTTGCACATTTAAGTTGTTTACAATATTTTGCTATTACAAACAGTGCTACAATGAACAACCGTGTGTGTGTGTGTACACAAATATCTTTTATGTATATGAAAGTGTTTCTGTACCATGAGCATGTAAGCCTGTTTATTTACCCAAAGCCTTACTGATGCTGAATATCATAATTCTTTTTTAATCTTTACATTATAATAAGTAAAATAAATAAGTAAATTCCCATTATTGAGTTACATTTTGCCTTTTTTAATTAATGAGGTTGAGTATATTTTCATGTTTACAAATTATTTAAATTCCCTTTTCAAAATTTCCTACTCATATGATACTATTACTGTTTTGTCTAATGTAGGCTAAATAGATATTTTTCCATTTCTGGCTTACTTCTGTTAACTTTGTTTTTTTTAAAAAAAGATTTTATTTATTTATTTTCACAGAGTAGAGGAAGGGAGAAAAAAGAGAAGGAGAAAAACACTGATGTACAAGCGATTGACTCTTGCATGCCCCCTACTGGGGACCTGGCCCACAACCGAGGCATGTGACCTGGCCAGTAATCAAACCAACGACCCTTCAGTTCATAGGCCAACACTCAATTCGCTGAGCCCACTAGCCAGGGCTAACTTTGGTTTTTAATCTTAAAATACTCATGTGAGGGAAACAAAAAATGAACAAATGGGATTATATCAAACTAAAAAGGTTTTGTATAGCAAAGAAAAACATAAAAAAATGAAGAGACAACCTACTAGAAGAACATAATTACTAATAATGCATCTGTTAAGGGGTTAATATCCAAAATTTATAAAGAACTCATACTACTCAACACCAAAAAACAAACAAGCCTTATTTTAAAAAAGGCAGAGGGCCTGAATAGACACTTTTCCAAACAGGTCATACAGATGGCCAATAGACATATGAAAAGATTCTCAACATCACTAATTATCAGAGAGATGCAAATTAAAACCACAATGAGGTATTACATCACAGCTGTTGGAATAGCTATCACTAATAAATCTGCAAATGACAAGTGTTGGCGAGGATGTGGAGAAAAGGGAACCCTCATGCACTGTTGGTGGAAATGCAGATTGATGCAGCCACTATGGGAAACAGTATGGAGGTTCCTTAAAAAATTGAAAATGTATCTGCCTTATGACCCAGGAATTCTACTTCTAGGGATTTATCTGAAGAAAGTCAAAACACTAATTCAAAAGAATATATGCACTGCTATGTTTATTGCAACATTATTTACAATAGCTGAGATATGGGAACAATCCAAGTGACGATAGATGTACAAGTAGATAACAAAAGCTTGGTGTATTTACATAAAGGAATACTACTCAGCCATAGAAAAGAATGAAATCTGCCCTGGTTGGTGTGATTCAGTGGACTGAGTGCCGGCCTGTGAATCAAAGGGTCTCCAGTTCAATTTCCAGTCAGAGCACATGCCTGGGTTGCGGGCCAGGTCCCCGATATGGGGGCATGTGAGTTGTAACTAGACTTTGATGTTTCTCTCCCTCTCTTTCTCCCTCCTTTCCCCTCTGTCTAAAAATAAAGTGAATAAAATCTTAAAAAAAAGAATGAAATATTATTATTTGCAAAAGCATGGATGGACCTAGATGGTGTTATGCTAAGTGAAATAAGTCATCAGAGAAAGACAAATACCATATGATTTCATGTGTATGTGAAATCTAAAGAACAATATAAACAAACAAAACAGAAACAGACTTATAGATACAGAGACAATTTTGATGGTTGCCAGATGGCAGGGGCACTAGGGGGATAGGTGAAAAAGGTGAAGGGATTAAGAAGTACAAATTGGGCCCTTACTGGTGTGGCTTGGTTGGGCACTCACAAGGAGAGGTCATCAGTTCAATTCCTGCTCAGAGTGCATGCCTGGATTGTGGGTTCGGTCCCTGGTCGGGGCTCATGCAAGAGATAGGTTATTGATGTTTCTCTCTCACAATGGTGTTTCTAGCCCCCTCTCTCTCTCTCTTGCCCTCCCCTCTCTAAAAATAAATAAAATCTTTAAAAAAGTACAATTTGTTAGTTACAGAATAGTTATAGTGATGTAAATTATAGCATAGGGAATATAGTCAGTAATACTGTAATAACTATGTATGGTGTCAGAGGGGTATTAGATTTATTAAGGTGATCACTTTTGTAAGTTGTATAATGTCCAACCACTGGGTTATACACCTAAAACTAATATAATATTGTATGTCAATTATAATTCAAAAATAAAAAATATTAAAAAATAATCTTACAATGAACACAAAATCTATAAATATTTTGAAATTCTATATAGCTAAGTATATTAACCTTTTCTTTTGTCGTTTCTGAGTTTCTTATTGTAATTAGAAAGGACTGCATCATTTTAAGATTAAATTTATATGATTACTTAAAACTACTGTCCATTTTTTTAACTGCTTGGAATTGTCATTCTGAAAGTAAAGTCCGAGGACCAGAAACTACTGTCAGAATTAATTATTTAGCAAATCTGTATTATACACATATGGCATTGTAGATACTTTGTGAGATTCTGGGAGTTAGCAAGGTTTTAAGGCAACATCCCTGCCTTGATTCTAGCTAGCTAAGTAGATACCTAAGGATTTATGATAGTTCCTACCTCTTAGAGTTGTTTTCAGGATTAAATGAGATAATAACACATAAAGTGCCTATAACTGTGCACAGCATTGAGTTAATGCTCAATAAAAAGTTGTTACTACTATTATTTTTAATTTCTGTTATAAGTGTTATAGCTGTTATAAGTACTTAGTAGAAAAAGCATTCTATGTGTGTGTCTGTGGGTATCTTTGTCTGTCTTCCTTTCTGTGGAGGACTGGAAAAGATTTCATGTGTTTGAAAAGTACCTTGAAAGATTATTTATTTGGTAGGAAGAAGAGAATGCCAGGCAGAAAGCAAGATTTTCCTGAGATAATCAACAGCCATACATACAGAGATATAAAAAAGGTAGAATATAAGCCCAGATAAGTAAGTTGGGGCCTTGAATGCCATGCTAAGAAGTTTGGATTAACTGTGAGGACAAACTCCTCCACCCATTCATTCAATAAATACTTTTCAAGCACCTGTGTGAACCAGGCACTATTGTAGGCACTGGGGATACATTGGTGGGATTAATTTCGATGAGATCCAAGATGACCTGGAATTTAGATCTAGTTGGGTAAATGAGTAAACAAACAAATACCTAGTTAATTACTCATTGTGATTAGTACTAGCATGGAAATAAACAGAATTATAATAGAAAATAACTGGAGAATAATACTAGTTAGAAAGGTCAGGGAAGTTCTCACCCAGGAGGTGAATAACTTGGGGTGAAGATACCATTATGAAAACTGTAGGCCAGTGAGAGAAAGATAAATACCATATGCTTTTACTTATATAGAATTTGATTAACAAAATAAACTAATAATAGAAACAAACTCGTAGATACAGAGAATAGACTCACAGCTGTCAGGGGGAAGAGAGATTGTGAGACTGGGTGAAAAATAGAAGGGATTAAGCAAAACAAACAAACACACTCATAGACACAGACTATGGTATGGTGATTACCAGAGGGAAAGTGGGGTGGGGGAGGTAGAATAGGGTAAAGGGGGAGATAAATGTTGTTGTGATGGAAGGAGACTTGACTTTGGGTGGTGAACACACAAAATACAAGATACAGATAATGTGTTATAGAGTTGTACACCTGAAACCTATATAATTTTATTAAGCAATGTCATCCCAATAAATTCAAAAAAATAAAAAATAGGAAAAAAATCAAGCAAAATAATCCCCTGCACATTCAAAAGAATCATAAGAAATTTGCCTAGTAAAGAAGGTATCTCAGGAAACTGACAGAAGAGAATGCCTGAATTTAAAGTTCATAAAAAGAAGATTCTTCCATTGAGGTGGGGATGGGTGGCATGGGGGTGTGTGGTAGGGTGAAAATGGAGACAACTGTCATTGAACAACAATAAAAAAATGAAAAAAAGAAAGATTGTCATGGTTTAGTATTTAGTGATTTTTTTCATATTTGCCTACTTCTATAAAAGGGACATGTGTTTATGTGTCACTTCCACTTATGCATAGTTACAATCATAGTGACTCAGTTATAACAATTACTGGCAATAGTGAAGTGGTCAGTTAGGGTTTCCATAAACTTAAACTGGCTACCTCTCCTTAAGCCTTCTGGCTAAACTGGAGTGGTGCAGCTTAGCTATCATCATTGCTTGTAATACAAAATGATTTCATATAGCATTTGGATCACCAAAGTATTTTTTGTGTGTTCACGTTTCTCTCAGTAGGTGATAGGGGAAAGTGAGTATCCTTTGCTCGCATTTACAAGAGTAGGAAAGTGAGGCAGACAAGATTTTGGTATTGCTTGTGATCATAGAGTCCTTTACTTTTCAGTAGCCTTTAAAGGAGAATGACTGCTTGTGGTTTATGAGTTCTGACCATAAAACAATGATGCTGCTTCCATGAGCCTCGAAAATCAGTCTAGTCACTACAATGTGTAGTGATGTAACTTTCTTGCTTTTCTTTTAAATTGTTCTTACTTTATTTAATGTTTACACATGGGATTTCCTAATAAAAATAACAACAAAAAGATCATAAAGTACTTGATATTTGGTGGTAAAACTGTGCATAAAATACTACATTTTATACCAGGCACAATAGCATGTACTAAAAAAATTAGTTGAAAGGAGCTTGAAAGACAGTAGTGGTTGTGTTTTCCAGATGGCTAGAGGGATTGATTTATGAGGAGAGAATAAGTAAATTGTGCATGGCATGGTTAAACACATCTGAGGTAGTGTTATAGTAGTATGTAAATTAGAAGGAACATAAACATGGAAATCTGAAAGAAGGGGAAAGAGAGGAAAATAGAAAAAGAGTTTGAGTAATAGGAAATAATTCAGAGCTGTTCTCACATTCCATATGTTCTCACTTGCCTGCCTCAGCAGCCTACACCTCATGGTCAACAATTCATTCATTGATTTATGCATTCACCCATTTAATATTTATGGAGCATCCAGATATGAACCCAACACTGTGCTGTTTTAGTAATGCCCTTTGAGTCCCTTCTGCTCCTCACCTCCTTGTCTTTCTACTTAGTGTGCCTTGCTTCCACTCTCTAACTATTCAATGAGGATACATTTCTGGCAGAGAGCAACAGAGGTACAGGTACAGCAGCATTAGAGAGTCTTTTCTACTCAACAAACACAGTCTGCATTTTGGAAATCTGAGGCTCCCGGGGTGAGGATGATGGCAGTTGGAGCTGGAGGGAGGAGAGCAGGGGATAGGGTGGGAGATCTAGTTAGAAATCTAGGTGGGGTCCAGATTATCGGTGTCTTTGGACCTTATCTTGAAAACAAGGAGTCATCAACAATTTAAAAACAGAAAAATAATATAATTGGATTTGTGTTTTAGAGAATTTATAACAGTGTGAAGGTGGATTTGGGGGAAGAGTAGGTTGGAGACTGGAAGATCAGTTAAACCATTGTTTTAAAAAGTCTAGGCAAAAGATCAAAAGGCCTGAATTAAGACAACAGGGATGGAGAAGGACTGCATTCTAGAGAAATTTCAAGGGGGATTGATAGGATCAGTTAGATATGGGAAATAAACTAGAAGAGGATCATGAGTGACTTCAAAGCCCAGGCGGAGTATGAGGGCAGGTCATGGCCCCTAGGCATGTGATAACATGCCTGGACCATTCCTGGGAGCCTCAACAAAACTTTCCAGTGTCCCAGGGAAGGAAAAACAGTCTTTAAAAATGAAAACCATGCCAGTACATGAAACCACCAAGTAAGTTGTGAAACAGTTGTGTTTGTTTTGCCACATTGTCAGACGAGATTGGTCGTGTTCAGAGTGGTATTGCCATAGACTGTTCTGCCACATTATCAAAAAAATATCATAGTATGTCTCTAGAGAGATATGGAAAACATCTTGGGCTCCAGTTAGGCTCTTGCAAACTGTCTGACTCAAGCAATTGTGTGGATGGTGCAGGGAGAATAAGGAGAGGGAATTCAGAATCTGTCACCTTCATAATATACAAACTTCTGCAAACACCTAGCCTGGGAGAATGGCAACTGTAGCTGCTGCTTTTTTCCCCATTACACCAATCATATTTTATTGAATATATATAATATATATACTATAAATGCTTTGGAAACAACAAAAAAATGTAATCTCACCTCAGAAGAATCTTTCACTCTCCAAGCAGGGAGAAGTCATAAATGATATAATTTGCAGAAGAATATAAAAAGCAATGACTTATCTGCTGCTTTTTCATCTTGAGAAAAAAAGTACCCTGTATCAGAAGCTTTGTGGGCCATAAACCACATACCAGTTTTATATGCTGAACCCTTAAAATCAGGCCTGTGATAATTTCCACACACTTTAAAGGCTTCTTTTTGGTTTATTTATTGGGAAAGTATCTGGTCAGATTTTAGAATTTATGCCCTGTAATCTCTCTCTCGTTTCTTTGTTCATTTATATGAACAATATATTTATATATTGTTATTTGTTATATATATTTATATATCATATGTTTTTGTCCCAACTAAAGTACACACATTATTCAGATTTACTTAGTTTTTTACCTAAAGTCCTGTCTGAGATACCACATTACACTTAGTCATCATGTGTTCTCAGACTTCTCTTGACTATGGAAGGTTTACTAGACTTTCTCTGTTTTTGATGAATTTGACAATTAGAGGATTACTGGCCAGGGATTTTGTAGAATATCTCTGAATTGGGATTTGTCAGATGTTTTTTCCCATGACTAGAGTGGGGTTATGGGTTTCCTGGAAGGCTAGAGGTAAAGTATTGCTCTTACCACATCATATCAAGGCTATGTACTGTCGATGTGACTTGTCACTGCTGCTATTGACCTTGATTGCCTAGCTGAGGTACTGTTTGTCAGTTTTTTCCACTGTAAAGTTACTCTTTTTTCATACTTCTATAATGTACTTTTTGGAAGGAAGTTACTATACAGGCCACACTTCAAACTGGGGAGTTATGCTCCATCTCTTTGAGAGTGAAGTATCTTTAGAAATTAATTGTAATTTTTCTGCAGGGGGGATTTATCTCTTTTCTTTCATTTATTTATTCAATCACTTATATTTGTTTCATATTTTAGGTTATAATCTATTACTACTTTATTTTCTTCAAAGTTTTCCAGCTTTGGCCATTTGGAGCTCTTTCAAATGGCTGTTTCCCTTTAACATACCTCAGACTTATTTACTTTCCAGGCCAATGTTATGCATTTCCTTCCCTGCTCCTAACATCATCCATTTCTCCAAGGAGCCCTCATTTCTTTTAGTGGAAAATGGTATTAGAAACCAAGATTTGAGCACTATTTGTGCCCTCGTCTACTGGGGTGTTATTGCTTCTAGGCCCTCTCAACCTCTCAGTAAGGAAATATATGCCTGTATACTGACTCATGTATATACATGTGTCTATAAATAGATGTATTGTCTACATGTAGCCATCTGTATCTACATTAAGCTAATCCTGAGATCATGCCAATGTCTCTATTTCTAGTCCTTTACCACGTGTATCATTCTACCCTCCTCCTCCTGCTTGTCTGTAACTTCCCACTCCAGGTAGTGAGAAACTTGGCTCCCAGTATCTACCACCCTTTAGTTAATTGTTGACTTCTAGTATATTGTGGTTTCAAGTTGTTAACCCGCGGTTAAATACTCTGTCCAAACTACAGTACAATGTTTATACACAATTCCTTTTTTCTTTAGTTTTACAGACTCCAGTAATTTCTGGTTACTTGGGTCAGGACCTTTATCCTTTACCTCCTTTAGTGATGCTGTTTCAGAAATTTGTAATATAGTTAGATTCTTTTATCACATTCTGAATTATATCCTGGGATTTTAAAAAATTGCATACATTAAGGTTCACCCTTTGTGCTGTAAAGTTCCAAGTATTTTGACAAATGCATAGTGACATGTACCCATTATTACAGTATCATGAAAAATAGTTTTTGCTAAAAATTCCCTGTACTTTACCTATTCAATCACCTACTTTCTGAGCCCCTGGCAACCACTGATCTGTTTTTCATCTCCATAAATTTGCATTTTCCAGAATGTCACATAAATGGTATCATACAATATGTAGACTTTTCAGGATGACTTCTTTCACCTACCAATGTGCACTTAAGGTTCTTCCCTGTCTTTGTGTGGATAAGTAGTTTATTTCTTTTTATTACTGAATAGTATTTTGTTATCTGGATTTTTATATATTTATTCTATGTATTCACTCTTTATCTATTCATTCACCTACCTACTGGCAGACATCTTCATTTCTTCCAACTTTTGACAGTTATGATTAAAGCTGCTATAAACATCTGTGTGTGAGTTTCCATGTAGGTATGTTTTCAGATCACTTGGATAAATATATAGGCATGTGACTGTAGGATTATATGGTAAGACTATGTTTAGTTTTGTAAGAAATTGCTAAACTGGCCCTGACTGGTGTGGCTCAGTGGATTGAGTGCTGGTCTGCAAACCAAGGGGTGACTGGTTCGATTCCCAGTCAGGGCACATATCTGGGTTGTGGGCTGGGTCCCCAGTTCGGGGTGTGCAAAAAGCAACCACACATTGATGTTTCTCTCCTTCTCCCTCCATTCTCCTCTCTCTAGGAATAAATGAACAAAATCTTTTAAAAAAGGAATTGCTAAACTGTCTTCTAAAAAGGATTTTATATTCCTACCAGCAATGAATCAGAGTTCCTGTTACTCTACATCCTTGTGAGCAATTTGTATTGTCAGTGTTTTGTATTTCAGCAATTCTAATAGGTGTGCAGTGGTAGTTCTTCATTTTGATTTGCATTTCTCTAATGATGTTGAACATCTTTTTATTTGATATTTGTCAAGTGTATGTCTTCTTTGCTGAAGTTCAGATCTTTTGATTTTAGATTTTTCTTCTTTTCTAATATTTGTATTTAATGCTATAAATTTGTAAGTACTGCTTTTGCTGCATTCCATAAATTTTGACATGTTATATCTTCATTTTCATTTACTTCAAAATATTTTAAATGCTGTCTTGTGATTTCTTTGACCCATGGGTTATTTGGAAGTGTGTTGTTTAATTTCCAGGTATTTGGAGGATTTTCCATCTATTTTTTCATTATTGACTTTTAGTTTAGTTCTATTGTGTTAGGATTTATGGTTAACTGGCTAGGAGTTGGGCTGTGTTTAATGTTTTATGTAACTGTCAGTGCCAGAGGGTTAAATTCCTGTAGTGTCAGTATTTTTCTCTCCTGATTTGATTTTGAGTTTCCTCAAGTACAACTCCTTGATAAAGATTCTATGTCTTTTCTCCACAACCTTGCCATCTCTTGTTGTTTGTTGATTTGCTTATGATGGCCATTCTGACCAGTGTGAAGTGGTATCTCATTGTGGTTTTCCTTTGCATCTATATGATGGCTAGTGATGCTGAGTATCCTTTCATATGTCTCTGGGCCCTCTGTAATGTCCTCCTTGGAGAAGTGTCTGTTCAAGTCCTTTGCCCATGGGAATGCAGACTGGTGTAGCCACCGTGGAAAATAGTATGGGATTTCCTCCAAAAAACTAAAAAATGCAACTGCCTTTTGACCAGCAATTCCAGTTCTGGGATTATACCCTAAGAATCCCAAATTACCAATTAAAAAGAACCTATGCACCCAAAAACCTATGAGCAATTTACAATAGCCAAGTGCTAAAAACAGCCTAAGTGCCCATCAGTAAATGAGTGGATCAAAAAACTATGGTACATTAACACAATGGAATACTATGCAGCACAAAGAAAGAGGGGACTCCTACCCTTTGTGACAGCATGGATGGAACTGGAGAGCATTATACTAAGTAAAGTAAGCCAGACGGTGAAAGACAAATACCATATGATCTCACCTATAAGTGGAACATAATCAACAGAAGAAACAAGCAAGCAAAATAGAACCAGAGACATGGAAATAAAGAACAAACTGGCAGTGATCAGAGGGGAAGGGGAAGGAGGAAAACGGGGGAAAGAAGGTGAAGAGTCAAGTCAAGGAACATGTATAAAGGACCCATGGACAAAGACAACGAGGGCAGGGAGGATTGAATGTGGAAGGTGGGGGTGGGTAGGGCAAGGGAGAGTAATGGGGGGGAAATGGGGACAACTATAATTGAACAATAAAAAAAATTCTGTGTCTTGCAGCTCTTTCAGTTCGAATTCACTGTTATTATAGCTTCATTGATGTGGTGGTAAGGTATGGGGAAGCAGGTGATTTTATAATCTTCTGATTACATTTCAGTGTCTGTTGGGCCTGTGTCTTGTGGCTGTGACTATCACAAGTTTTAGTCCAGTGGTTTATGTTTTTGTTCTTCCTACTTCCTACTCCTGTCCCAGACCTCAGCTTTCTCAACCTATTTCTTGGAAGCCCAAGACCTTGGTGACTCAGTTTTTTTTCCTCTTAGGTGAGATAAGAATGCTGGGAATAGAGGGTGCTGGAATAGGAGGAATGACCTCCCCCCAAATGGGATAAGGCTCAGCCAAAGAATTTTTCCCCTGGAGCATAGGGGGCTCTGGGATATTTCACAGTGATTACCTCCTCAGAGCCAGGAGTGAATCTTGAATTTTTACTGAGAACTTGGTGCAGTACCTGGAGGTAGAGCCCACAAAAGTGTAAGCCACAAGAATTTCTCACTTCCATGCAAGTCTGCACTCAGCCTTCAACAATACGTCATAGTTGCCATTTAAGTGTCCCTATGAGGTTATGTCTCCAGCATTTTCTACTCTAAGTAAGCAGATCTCAGTTTTGCCTCTTTGGGATAAGCCTGTCTCTTCAGATTGGGAGGCTGCAGTTTCCTCTGCAACCTCAGCTCTCTGGTGGGCCTAAGATAAGTTGTAGATTTTCAGTTGTCCAGTTCAGTTTGTTGTTGATGTAAGTAAAAACTTCTAAGCTCTTTATTTGCCATAGCTGAATCTGGAATCATATATATATATGCGGCCCCTTGGCAGTACTATAAATCCTGAGTAGAATATTTTTAAATTCATCTTGTTCCAACTTATGGCATGGGCTAGAGGAAAGGGTTGCTGTAATATTTTAGGAGTATGTGCTGGATGTTTTGGGGGTCTGTGGGTAGCAGGTACTCCAAGGATACTGTATCTATATTGGTGTAGTTCTAGTTAATAATAGGCCAGAAGCATTGTGTCCCAGGTTGTCCTGTATTTCATTGATGAGCTGAGTCTTACTTTTGTTTTTTCAAAGATTGGGAGTACCATTTTATTATCTTGCCAAGAGAGTGTTTCAGATAACTGCAATCAAAATACCATTTGGAATTCCTCAAAGCTAAGATCTTCTCAAAAGTCATCCACCACAATGTATGAGTGACCAAAAAATCATTGCAAAAATCGAGTATGAGAGTTGGAAGGGACCTTAAAAATCATACATGCTGATACCCTCTCATTTTACAGATGAGGAACTTGAAACCCACAGAAATTAAGGCAGTTGCCTAAAGTGACACATATAGTGAGTTGTGCAACTACAGTTAAAATTTGTATCTTCTCACTGCTGGACAATAGGGCTGATCAGGAAGAGTTTCTTCCCATTGACTTTTATTGAAAAACTTAACAAGCCATCTTTCTCTTAGTGCTTTCCTCTTGGTGCTTTCCAAAAATTGTCATCTACTCTGTTTCTAAGTACCCCAGTACTCTTCCTCTCAGAATGGAAGTCTGCCCTTTGCATTGTCCCATCTCTCCTCTTCTAGCTGTGTTATCATTATTTTTCCTTTTTAGAACCACTTATGTAACATAAATATGCCTCACTATAAAGATTTAAACAATACACATGTATGTAAAACATAACCCCTCTTACTTCCCTTTCAAGATAACCCCCCAAAATAATTCAATATGACCCTTTCAATTTTTTCTATCCAGTTAACACAGAGATACTTACTTTATTTAAAAAACATATTGTACTTATTATTTTATAACTTGATTTTTCACAGAATATGTATGATTTTTCTTTTTTTTAAAGATTTTATTTATTTATTTTTAGAGAAGGAAGGGAGGGAGAAAGAGAGAGAGAGAGAGAAACATCAATGTGCGGTTGCTGGGGGCCATGGCCTGCAACCCAGGCATATGCCCTGACTGGGAATGGAACCTGTGATGCTTTGGTTCGCAGCCCGCGCTCAATCCACTGAGCTATGCCAGCCAGGGCAATATGTGTGATTTTTCTATTTCAATACCCATCAGTCTGGTTCTTTCCTTGCATTATTCCCCTGTCACTGTACTCTTTCATTGTTTCCAGGTTTTTGCTTCTACTAACAGTGTTACAATGAGTTACATACACATATTGGTGTGCATAGGTACAGCACACTATTCCCATGAATTTGATAAGAATCTCCTTATTAGTACTTCTTCTCTTGAAGTTTTCCCCCTGCTAAAGCATGTGCTTAATCTCTTGTCAACATTTTTTTTGGGCGAGATTAATAGAAAGAAACCAATACAGACTTGGTATGGAAGAACTGGAGAATTGCTGCTTCTAAAATAATAATTACAAATAGTTACACAGGATCGTGCTAACCAAAGGGTTTCCCAACACTAGAATGTAATGTGAATTTTAAGGCAGTGTCTCTCTACCCATTGCTACATTCCCCAATTCTTTTTTTAGTCCCATAAACATGTAAATTTGATAAAGAAGGAATGAAGACCAAGCAATGGAGCAGAGGGCTATTTTCTTTACATGGACAACCTGTTTAGCAGCTTTGTCAAACATAGTCCCTTTGCTTCTAGTTCTCCATTGATTTTTGTGGGCTTCTAGTCCAGTGGGAGCTTGCAGATACCAAGCCGTATTCCTCATGCGTGTTTTCCTAATTGTGGTAATTCTGGAAGTTAGTACCTTGGTTCCACTGGTAATGAAGGTGGATTTGGCTGGAAACTTTCAGATTAGAGCAGATACTGGGAGTAGGAGACATAATAGGTACACCCCAAGCAAATGACTACAAGGCAGTGGGAACAGAGCTGTATTCCAATGGTAAACAAGGAACCAGAGGTGTTATTAGAATGTAGACTCATGCTTGTCTCTAAAGCCTTTCCCCCATCCTCGTATACTTCATGAAACTCTGAAATTTTATCTCAGTAGTATGTATCAGAGATTTGGTTGTACTTTCTGTAGTTCTCTTACCCACATCTGTCATCACCCTTTTTATTGTCTAGCTCTCAACAGAGTTGGGATAGAGCTTTTCTTCTGTGTTGTCTTTCCTGACTCTTATTAGACAACTTCAAGTTTTAACCTGCTGTGAGCAATAACCACAGCAGTCAGTCCCTACATAAATGAGTGCTTGAGGAAAACTCAAAACAACACAGGCACTGGCCTATCAGATTGGATGTAAGACCTAGGGCTGGTCAGTGCCCTGAACCTTACTGGTGTTCCAGCTGCTGCATCATGGGAACATTCAGGGGACAGTTGGAGGGGAGGATAGTCCTCAGGAAAGAGTGGTTATTTATCTATAGCTATGGAGGTATTTCAATATTTACCAACCAGTATGGCTGTAAGGATGTGTACCAATGGAATAGTTACCCTGGATAAGTGCTCCATAGCCAAACTAAAGTAGTATACTAAAGCATAACATGGTCCTGTGATACTATCCAGGGCTCAGATAGGAAGGCTACTTCACCAACATTTGCTTTTCTCCTTCTATATTTGAGTAAGTAGGGAAGCAGAATAGAAGCAAAATGGAGGCACACATTGATAGACAGAAAGGTCCTAAAAATGTTGACTAAATATTGAGACTTCAGATCTCAAATATAGAGGTGAATGGAATATAAAAGGATTCATGACTTTTGAGGAGATTTAGAATGCATGAACCAATAAAGAAGGAAAGCAAAGCAGGTATGGAAGTGAGAAATGGCATACAACAGTGTTTAGTACTTGAGTACTTGCTATAGAATGAAGGTAAAACTTAAATGACCTCAGGTTTAATATCTGCTAATGGGTGCTAGGTAGAGTGCTGAATTCTTTTGTAAATGTGGTTCCAGCCTTGCAAAAATACAATATATCCCTATAAAAACTAAAATACATTTTTAAAAGACTGTTTAAAGTCCTGTGATACATACCAAGAGCCCTGCCCCATTTCTTTGAGTACTTATTTTCTTCTTTAGGCTACTGCCAATAAGTGGACCCTCACGTAGCTGTGATATTACTGAATGAGGGCTTCAGGGTTGGTGCATGAGGTTTCTCTCTATTCTCTTTCCCCTTGTGTTTTTGTTTAACTAGTTCATTTAATCAGTTACTGTTCAGCCCCCAGGTAAATTTCTAATGGCATATTGGTTAGGGATTAAAATAAACATTATTCTCAAATAACAATTTCTTTCTCTTTTTTTTTGTATTTTAGGGGGTTTTCTACTTTTAAGTATCATGTGATTTTTAGAAAAAATAAATAAAGAAAGAAAGAAAGAAAGAAAGAAAGAAAGAAAGAAAGAAAGAAAGAAAGAAAGAAAGAAAGAAAGAAGTTTCCATAAGGGAAAAAGGAGCTAAATGCATTCATTTATATGCCTACGTATTCAAGCAGTATGTTTCTAAAGACCCCTTGTTAAGTTTTTAGACCTAAGACTACCCTACTGGGAAAGCTGTTTCAATATTTCCTTTGTTTTTCTGACTAGTTTTCTGTAGTTCTGTACCACCACCCCTGACTCAAGGACTCAAGTAATGCAAATTAGTCTTTTGAAGATTTTTCTTCTATCAGTCAACTTGAGATCTAATTATACTTGAATCACTTTTCTGTTAGAGCATTGAATTATTTTATGTATTACTTAGGACATGCTATGCCTTCAAAACTTGAGTTAAATTTTACTTTTTTTTTTTTTTTTTTTTGTATAAAGACAAAAATCTAGACTTACCTAAGTACTCAGATTTGACATTTAGGGTTGTTGTTTGATTTTCCTCTGCCTTCCTTGGCAGAGTATTTACATACCAGAAGCTTAACTCTTAATACACCATTTCTTGAAAAGGCTATTGCATTACATTACTTCCTTTGTACTTTAGTAGTTAGCTCTTGGCTCTGAATGGATAGGTAATTTCTGCTACCATTCTTAACAACTAAGTCTTATGAATTTGCCCTTTCTTCTAAATAGGAAAATTCTAAAACAAACAAACAAACAAACAAACAAACAAAGTGGATGTGGACTGACCCACAGCTAAAGCTATTTATCATCAAGTCAGATGTGATAGATACCTCAGTGAAAGAGTGCCAAGAATTTAATCCTTCTCACTGATGAAACCTAAAATAGTGGTAATATCATTGTCATCATCATCATCATTATATATTTGAAAATATTTTTTTTCTATTCTAAACATTATGATAGATATTTTAAATCATTTTTATTGTTTTTCTATTACAATTGTCCCAGTTTTCCCCCTTTGCCCTCCACTGCTCATCCCACCTCCCCCTCCCAGAGTCAATTCCCACACTGTTGTCTATGTTCTTGAGTCTTTCATACATGTTCCTTGACTAGTCCCTTCCCCTTCTTTCCACCATTTCCTCTTCCCCACCCCTCTGGTCACTTTCAGTCTGCTCCATGTTTCCATGCCTGTGGTTCTGTTTTCTTCATTAGTTTCTTTTGTTTATTAATTCCACCTATAGGTGAGATCATGTGGTATTTGTCTTTCGCCACCTGGCATATTTCATTTGGCATAATGCTCTCCAGTTCCATCCATGCTGTTGCGAAGAGTAGAAGTTCCTTCTTTCTTTCTGCTGTATAGTATTCCATTGTGTAAATGTGCCACAGTTCTTTGATCTAGTCATTTACTGATGGACACTTAGGCTGTTTCCAGCACTTGGCTATTACAAATAGCATTTCTATGAACATAGGGGAGCAGAAGTACTTTTGAATTGGTGATTTGAGATTCTTAGGGTATATTCCCAGCAGCAGAATTACTGGGTCAGAAGGCAGTTCCATTTTTAGTTTTCTGAGGAAATTCCATACTGCCACCAATAATGTACTAGGGTTCCCTTTTCTGACATCCTCACCAGCGCTCGTTGTTTCTTGATTTATTAATAATGGCCATTGTGACAGGAGTGAGGTGATATCTCTTTGTGATTTTCATTTGCGTTTCTCTGATGGCTAGTGATGTTGACCATCTTTTCATATGTCTATGGGCCCTTTGTATGTCCTCCTTGGAGAAATGTCTATATTCAGATCCTCTGTCCATTTTTTAATTGGATTATTTGTCTTCTTGGTGTTGAGTCATATGAGTTCTTTATATATTTTAGAGATCAAACTATTGTCCAATGTATCATTGGCAAATAGGTTCTCCTATATGGTTGGTTCCCTTTTCACTTTGAAGATGGTTTATGTAGCCATGCAGAAGATTTATAACTTGATGTAGTACCTTTTGTTTATCCTACCCTTTATATCCCTTGCTCTAGGAGAAGTATTGCTATGTGGGATATCTGAAATTTTCCTTCTTATGTTTTGAGTTTATTCTGGTGTATGGTGGTCTGGTTTCATTTTTTGCATGTACCAGTCCAATTCTCCCAACACCATTTATTGACGATAAACATTTTTAAATTCCTTGTCTACCATTGTGCCAAATGCTCATTAAGTGGTTTTCATATGCTGAAAGTTTTAAAAGATTGCTGTAGGAGTCACTTACATTTTAGAAATCAGGAGATGATCTTATCAGATCTGTGTTTCAGAAAGATAACTCTGCTCAGCACCAAATACTGTTTATATTATAGTGTTTCTAGCATAATGTGTATTAATAATTGTTAAACATTTCTTTGTTTTATTTTCACCATAGTATCAATTGACCTACATTTGGCAGTGGCAGAGAAGTGAATAGGGGGGTAGAAAAGGGTAAAAGAAATATATCAAACTTTGAATACCAGTGTCTTATTTCTTAATCTGATTGTAATTAAGCCCCATTTTAGTATGAGGACTATATCATAGCTATAGTCCTCTAGTTTTGATAGGAAGTATATTTACATGAAATAAAAAAAGTTCTTCCCCTAGAAACACTGATGTAGCATTTAAAGAACATCTGAACTTTCATTAAAAGTTGGTGACGTGATACTAGTTATGCAATCCAGTCACTGTATGTTGAAGAACTTTTTTTTAGGTGTGAAAACAAATAGTATCTTGAAGTGTAAAATAATCTAATAAACTAATATAAATCTTATTAGATAATGTAAGCGAATTCTGTAGTGGTCTTTAGATTCTATAGATAGAATCCTATTTAATAAAACCTGACTTGGAAGAAGAATTGTGAAGTTGGGCATATCATTCTCTTTAAGAAAGATATATACAAGGTCTGTCCAGAAGGTATCCAGCTATATAATTTGAAAAACAGAGACATCTATTGAAGAAGATACACGATACAAGAAACATTGTACATAGGACAATGACACCTCAGTCCCCTTCAAAGTAGGCACCTTGGGACCTCACACAGTTCTCCCAATTGCCATCAGCTGCCCCATCATATTTTCCTAAATCTCATTGATGGTCTGAAATCTTTTCCCTTTCAAAGGGGATTTTAGTTTTGGGAAAAGCCAGAAGTAACAGGGTACCAAATCTGGGCTGTAAGGGGCCTGAGTCACCTGGGTGATTTGATATTTCACCAAAAGTCTGTGCAGGAGACATGATGCATGAGCAGGTGCATTGTCATGATGTAGAGCTGCCAATCACCAGATGCCCATAGCTGTGGCCTTCTGAATCATCCAAATAGTTTTTTTTTTCCACCAAGGAATGTTCAGGCTTAACAGAAAATTTGATGCAGATTCATTGCCCTACTCACTCAGTCATTTTGAATGTGATGGCCACACAATATACATGCTCACTCAATGGTGTCTAACGCTACCACTGACTAGTACACTGAAGTCATCTTTGTTCATGCATGTTATAGTCCACTCTCCTTGGCTGCCAGGTTACATTGATATTGCACAAACCATTCTCATTATATTAACAATGGTTAGACTTTTTCCAGACAGACCTCATTATATTTATATATATACACACATACTTTTCTAAAAGTGTAATTGCATAATACAGTCACACTTGGGCCACAAATAGTTTTGCTTTTTAAGCTTTGCAATTCATTGCCACAATGCCATCAGTTGCTACTTCATTTTAATTCTCAGCAATGCTGGATTAGTTCATTAAGAAACTGAGATATTATAATAATGATAGACTGGGCTGAGACTATACAGGTTTCCTGAAGTTCCTTACATTTCATAAGATTTTGTTGTATTAACATTTCAGGATGCATTGTGCCTTAAGAATTGATAAGAGTAACTCCATATTTTAAAGCTATACGTTTAGGTCTGATTACTGGAACACACTAACTGGATTAATGTTTAACAGTAGCTGTCTTGTGGATTCACTTAGGAAGTTGGGAGATGACAATTTGATTCTTCTTTATTGGACTGGCCTTACTGCACAATTAATTAAGACCTGCTTAAAAATAGCCTTCAGAAAAAGGCTGGGGAAGGGAATGCCTTTAAAACAATGCCACTGTAGTAATGAATTCATTTTTATGCCTGAAATAGCTACTTTTATCCAGTTTGGATTAATGAAATCAGATATGATGTTGCTTTCTGGCTAGAGCACTAATACTAAGAAACAACTCATTTTTGTTAACTATATCGTAGGTTTTCAAAGTTATTAGGTACTTTTAAAGAACTGACCTTGTATAGTCAGTTCATGTGTGGTTCAGTTTTTTTATATTTTTCTCTAATTATGATGTTTACTTAGAAAGGAATAAAACATATATATATACAGTTTAAAGATAATAATAATGTCAACACTTAGGTAACTACCACTCAGATCTAGAAAAATTACAAGCATTCCAGAAGTTCCACCCTTACATGCACTCCATCCAGATTCCTGTCTTCCTCTAGGTAGCCACTGTCTTTACTTTCGTCATTTCCTTGCATCTCTTTGTGATGTAGTCACTTACATTTGTATCCTATACAAAAACAATATAATTTAGGTTTGCCTGGTTTTGAACTTGTATGAATAGAATCATGCTACATGCTCTCTTGTGTCTGGGATCTTTCATTCAGTGTTATATTTGTGAGATTTTATCCGTGCTATTGCTATGTAGTGAATTTTTTAAAGCGTTTTTTTTTTTTATATATATATTTGCCTCTGTTTTTTACTTAGGACCCCACCCTGCCCCCTGTAACTAACTGCTTGAATAGATTTCTACTCTGCTTTCTTGGATTTTCTGCTAAATGAGGTCTGAAAAGTAAAACTTGTTTGGACCCCAGTTTTCATTAAAAAACTTTACTGAGGTAAAATGGTTTATAACATTATAAAAGCTTCAGGTGTACAACATTATAATTGGATACCAGTATGCCCTACTGAGTTCTCACCACCAAAGTCTAGTTTTCATCTGTCACCATACATTTGACCCCTTTACCCATTTGGCCCTTCCAGACTCCCTTCCCCTCTGGTAACCAGCAATCTGTCCTCTGTATCTATGAATGTTTTTGTTTTGTTTATTCACTTACTTATTTTATATTCCACATGAGTGATACCATATGATTTTTGTCCTTCTTTGAGGGTAATACACTAAGTGAAATAAGTCATATGGAAATGGACCCCATTTTTCTGAACTGACCTGACTGCCACTGGTTTGATGGCATTTGTTTTGATGAGACTACATCTTTAAGGCTTCTGTGCTCGGTTAAAAATCTTCCTTTCTCCAAGGCTGGTCCAAGGGTCTGGTCATGTGATTCCAACAGTGACATCACACTCTGACTGCCGGGGGAACACTGGTGGTTCTTTAGGTGGCGTTTGTTCCTGTGAAAGGCAGTGAACACAGCAAGTGTCCCTCTAAAGCAGTTCTTATCGGGGCTCCTTCTGTAAAAGCTTCTCAACTTAAATGACCAAATGCAGGCTTCCAAGGTTATTTCTTCCTTGAAGCAGAAAAAAAGAAAGCTGTAATTGAAGGTAAGCAGACTTGAGCCTGGCCAGGGACGGAAGCATGACCCCAGGGAGAAGGGAATCTGGAGAATCACAAGCAGTCTGTTGTCAGATTCTAATGACCGTCTGCTCTTTTAGAGCTGCCTGATAATTTGAGTGTATAACAGGAGACTATCTACAAAGAAAGATGATGCATGCTTGTGTTACCTAGTGATGGAAGAGGTTTCTTTCATTTCTGTTAGAAAGCTGTTGCAGATCTTCATTTTGTCTTAATATCCTTTGAGCTGGGGCAATAGTTATTGCTTTTAAAAATCAGCTTCATAAAATCCTTTTTTAATTTCTCCTGAAAGAAATACTCTTAAGTCAGAGCAAATTTAATTGAAGTGTGAATCTGCTTTTAAAAAGTAAATTTCTGATTGTTTGGTGTCCTGTGTTAATCATGTTAGCATTTGTCTTGTGAATTTAAACAGGCTTGTTTCTCACCCATCTCCTCACATACTTATTCTCCTTCTGCCCTCATTTCCTAGCTGGCTATTTCCCTCCAAGCTCTCAAACAGCACACCAACACTGATCTTTATCAGTATGCCACTAACATGATAGGAAATGCTGGGCTGGTGATTCAGCAGCCAACCATTTTACAGCCAGGTAGGTTGGAAGATAAGGAAAGGACTTTGATTAGGAGTTTTAAGATTAACTTGTTCACCTCCTCCACTCCAACCCCTCCCCCAGCCCTACTCCTCAATATGATTTGGATTCTGTAGAGCTTTTCCTTTCAAATATGTGTGTTGCTTATGAAATGTATGCTGCACTAGGTATTCAGAAGACTCAAATTTGTAAACCACATACAGCTTGAGTGTTAATTCAAACTGACATTATCAGAGTGCTGAAGTTGTCTGTTAGAAGTTTAGAGTGAAGATGGGGATACAGATAGGGGGAGTGGGGGTCAGTTCAGGTCCATTTTCATCTTCTTTGTAGAGAGATTGATCACCAAACCGTCTGGATAAGCTTTGTGCCTGTCAAAGTTGAGGCTGCAAATGTGAGTTCTGGCTGTCTGGGTTCAATCATGGCATTACTCTGCATTTTTACTCAGTGTGCATTTGCATAAATACCTGAATACTGTTTTATGTTTTGTGTTTAATGGCTAAATATTGTTCCATCAGAGGATTGTGGAAATATTTTGAACAAGTTGGTTAAGCCATACTAAGTAATACCTTGTAATACCTATAAGTTTTGAATAGTTCTCCCCCATCACTACTATTCATTAAACAAACCTTGGTTTAGCTGGTATTTATTGCGACTTGTTCAGGTGCTAGATGCTGGAGAAGGCAATGGTGAGTCAGATCTAGGGCTGCCTTCAAAGAGCTTCTAGTCTAGAAAGGAACATAGAGCATTTGATTAAGTAATTGTAATAGAAGTACTAAAGGTGAAGCAGACAAAGGGCTGTGATTGTTGGGCAAATGGATATGTTTCTTTCAGTTGAAGGATCAAGGAGGGACATCATCATGGAGCCATATTCTGCTCTTTAAATCTATACTGATAAATCCTAGACTCTTCTGACATACTCAGGAAAAGTTTCTGCAAATTATTACATCAGGGATCAAAGTCTTCTACCTATTGAAGGGAAATATGTACATTCCAGGCAGCTTAACTCTTGAAGAGGCTGACATGCTTTCTTTGGAGTCCCCATTCAGACAAAAGCTACCTTCTAAGGATGAATTTTTGCCCTCATAAATGTAAAATGATTTCTACTGTGATATGTCTACAAAGGCCTTTGATCATTTTGTCTCCATTCCATAACAGAAACTGAAATAGCTAACCTGCTCCAAGCTCCCGTCTTTTGCTTCATAAATCCTTTCCCAGTGCACTTCAACTCCTGTCAATTCTCCCTTTGTATTGTTAGTCTCATCTGTCCCCTCCCATTTACACTGCCTTAACACACTTATTTTGTGCCTAAAACACAGAAACCTCTGAATGTGATGGCTGTTTGCACCAAGTGATTGATTTCATTGCCTTGTCAGCATGCCCTAACTGTACTCAACTGGTAGTTTAAGGGCTCACCTTTTGGTGTACTGAAAAGAGATATTAAACATTACCTGTGTCATCTGGCTGTCATGGCTCAGTGGTTTGAGTGCTGCACTGTGAAGCAAAGGGTTGCCAGTTCGATTCCCGGTCAGGCACGTGCCTGAGTTGCAGGCCAGGTCCCCAGTAGGGGGCACATGAGAGGCAACCAGACATTGATGTTTCTCTCCCTCTTTTTCTCCCTCCCTTTCTCTCTCCTTCCCCCTCTCTCTAAAAATAAAATAAATAAAATCTTTTAAAAAATGACCTGTGTCTGAAGTACTAATGTCTGTTTCCTGTTCAATACAGAGGAAAGGTCATACAATGGTGGAGGAATAGGTTCTTCAAATAGGATGATGGACTTCTTGGAAGAGCCAATACCTGGTGTGGGGACCTATGATGATTTCAATACAATTGATTGGGTGAGAGAGAAGTCTCGAGACCGGGATAGGCACCGAGAGGTAAGGTGAAAGATGGCACATGAGTAACTATTAGGAAACACCAGAGGAAGACATTGAAGATATATATTCTTTATTTGTATTCTTTTTTTCAGCCCTGGATGTGGTTAAATCTGTTTTTTACTGGCAATGTAGAGTTTTATTTTAAGTTTATTTTTAAGGTATCATTATATGATTTTGAAAATAATTTATATTCAATGATGACTTACCTTTCTACAGTAAGTAGTTGAAAAGGATCCTTGCAGCTCTGAAATGGGTATCTATACCTATGCAGACAGGTGAAAACAAACTTGGTGGGAGTGACCAAAATAAATTTCAAAGATCCTCTTTCCCCATTTTCATCTCCTTTTTATGTTTTTCCCTTGAAGCAGGATTTTTAGAACTAAGAAAATAAATGAGCTCCTTTTAAACGAATAAAAGAAAGAAATCTCAGAGCCCAACTGTTTGCTGAAGCACACAAGATAAACTTTTTGTTATTATAGCTATTTTACAACTACAACACCAAAGTAAATTTATGTATTCAGCTCAAACAGAACCACAAGACCAATTAAATTCAAATTAAGAACATTTATTTTACATTATAGGTAATAGATGGTACTTATGACTGTGGCACAGCTTCTTGTAAGTATTACGAGAGCATTTTCCCACTTTTTAAAGTACTGTGAAAACTTTTCAGAGCAGTCCACCAAGATCATTTGCCTTGAACTTGTTGCTGTGTATAATTTAAATGAGGGAATCCTAATTTCTAGTTTGTGTCTAGAACACATGGCGAGCTTATTAGAAAGGCAGGGCTCCACCCCAGGGACCCTGATTCAGTAGGTGATTCTCTGGGGAGACATTTCAACCAATGATAGGTATTATTATTTTTTCTTTCTTACTATTTCTGCTTTGACTCCAGATTTAAAATTTGATTTTTAAGATGACTTCATTCTGTCGTGAGTTCATGATTTCCTTCTCTTAAGAGCCAAATCAATCTCACTTTTCATTCTTAAGTGTTTCCCAGCTCCTAATTGATTTTCTCATGACCTCCTGAACTCACGAGTCAGGTTGTCTCAGGTATAGGTTTTGAGAAATTCCTTTGTAATCCTTGGATTTGTGATAATTCCACTGAGCTTTCTTATTCTAACTTAAAAAGATGATCTCTATAAAACATTCTATGTCTTTTCAAAGGTTTCTGATATTTAGGAACACATATGTATTCTATTTATTCTATCAATGCATCAAGCAGGCTTTAAAATTTGGAATTTTATGGCGTTTGAATTTCTGTTCTTTGTAATTCAGAGTTCAGTTTGTCATCACGTGCGTATTCTACTTTATTCACATTGCAAAAGTCGCCTGTGATATGATAAAGGCATATTTCCCGTTATATTAAAAGGGTTATATCTGAGACAAATTATAACAATTAATGATAATTCAAAATCAATTAAAATGTGTTTGTCAAATATTTAAAGGGGACTTTTCAGCACTAACTGTTTATCTTCAGAATGGAACACTCAGAGGGGAAAATGTCACTTTGTTTACTTTTCATTACTGTACTGGAAACTTGAAGTTATAGGTCAAAATGCAATTTTAAAGGACTTTAAAATTTTTTACAATTTATTATAATTGTGATGTTGATAGATAAATATGGAATGGCTAACTCACAGTTACAAAGATAAGAAATAGAGGTCCAGAGAAGGCGGGTAGTACCAATGACAAAGTTGTCTGTATGCTTGCTTTTGAAATGTGGGCCTGAAGGGATAAGTTGAGGTTAGGTTCTAAAAGGTAGAACTTTCTGCAACTCTTCACAGTCTCAGATATTCCCAGCAGGTTTTTTAAAATAAAGAGATGCATTCCTAATATCATTTAGTATCTATGATCAATTTAGAGTAAGGGGTTTGTGGGATCAAGTCTTGAAATTTGCCTGACCTGAAGCATAGCCCTGGATGGATAGTATAACTCAAATTGTACTTTTCACCAATTAAGTTTATGTCTGTTTATTCTTTGAAAAACAATCAAATATTTGCTGTGAGTGAAGAGACCATCCTTGAGATATCTGATGTCTAGGGCAGAAAGAGATTACTTTAATAAGCAAAACAGAGTGATACTTTAAGAAATCAGCAGCTGAATGGGGAAGGCCTGAATAAGATACTTGCAGGCATTGTGATATTGTAGATGAAGGTGGGGACCAGTAGTCAAGGTTCAGTAAATCTCAAAGTTCTTGGTTATGTTGGGTCAGCCAAAGATTGTTTGAGAAGTAACTCTAAATTGGTCTCTATTTCCAATGAGTAGATTTGTCTTGTGTTTCTTTACTGCATATTTGGAGGTGAAAAAGCAATGGTGTGTGTAAAATGTATCGATGTTTTTTCATTTTTTCTTAGATTACCAATAAAAGCAAAGAATCAACATGGGCCTTAATTCACAGTGTGAGTGATGCCTTTTCCGGCTGGTTGTTGATGCTACTTATTGGGCTTTTGTCAGGTATGGTAAACTCTGTTAGTTTTCTAAACAAATCTCCTAAAACTGGGGTATGGTCCTTCCCTAAGTCATGACCTGAGTTGAGTGCTATGCTTTATGATTTTCCTACATGAAATAAATTGCTGATGGATCTTTTGGATGCACATGTCCCCATCATAAAGGGATACTAATGCATGCATTTAACCTCCTTCCTTAAATAAATGAGGTTAAATGAGGAAATGCATTTAAATGTATATGTATGCCATAAAATGATGTATTTATTTTAAGATGCTGTTAGCACTGCCTTTTGGTGCTTTCAGTTTTTTCCAAAACACATACTACATGGGGTTTAGGAGAGAAGATGTAGAAGAGGACTTCCTGAGACTTTTTTTGTAGCTATTTCTTAAATATTATTCTCCCAATTGAGTATAAAGAAAAGCACATAAGATATGGCTCATACCCAGATGGATTTTACCATCTCATTCTCTCATGGTGGCTGAGAAGTGGGATGCTACCACCTTTTCCTATCTTCTCCATCAACCTCCTGAGACACTGCAAGTAATATGCAGTCTAACTCAGAATATTACACTTGGTATGCAAATACAGCTTTAAAGCAAATTCCCAAACAGGCTTCCCCTACCATGGAAGAATCAGAAAGCCAAGAATACCTGGTAGAGATACTAAAAGTTGTAGACTTATGGCATTAAAAGATGGGTGTAGGAAGATCTGGAATATTGAGCTAAAACAGAAGTTAAGTGGAGAACCTGAATGGAACTGGATGAGGTGATATTGCAATTAACAGCACAGGCTGTAGTTTGTAGCTGCCTACATTTGAATCCAAGCCCTGCCACTTGTTAGTTTTGTGACTTTTGGCAAGTTTCTCAACCTTTGGAAACTTCAGTTCACTGATCTATAAAATGGGGATAATGAGCACCTGTATTACATACTTGTGAAAATTAAATGAGATAGAGTGCACATAGCACTCAGCACAGTGCCCAGTTGTTAACTGTGCGTCTGTTATTGTTACCTAGAAATAATTCATGAGCCATGGAGTATAAAATGATTGCTGCAGTGAGGAATGGCTCATCCATAGCTGGCTTTTCAAAGATGATCTGAGGCAGGGGTCAGCAAATGTTTTCTCTAAAGGGCCAGATAGTAAATATTTTAGGATTTGTGGGCCAAATGGTTTCTGTAGCACAAAAACAGCCATAGACAATAGGTAGACAAATGAGTGGGCCTGTGACCAAGAAAAACTTTGTTTACAAACATAGAAGCAGAGTTGACCCTTGAGCCATAGTTTGCCAACACATGGTCTAGGGTGTTAATGTTACCCCTTCTGCCAGTTTAGAGTTGGCTAATAATAGACTGTGGTCTGTAGTCCCTAATATTGCAGAGATGCTAAAGAGAAGGAAGAAGGATGAGAAAAGGTTATATAGTTTAGCAGTTAGGAAGATACTAATGACCTTGAAAAATCATCTCAGGTAAATATTAGGGGCCTTAGTTCAAAGGGAAGCAAGCAGTGTGGAAGTTTTGGAGGTATTTGGTGTTCATTGGAAATAGAGAAGGAACAAAAATGCGAAGTGGTAACAAGGATGAGGGAAAGCATTTCATTTTTTAGAGGAGGAGAAACCTGATGAAATTTGTAACCAGGGAAGAAGGAGCTGATTGGGAAAAGAAGGGGTAGAAATAAAAGGGAAAGTAGCATTTAGGGTAACTGTGTTAGATAGGATAAGACATGCATACATGAAATAACTAGAGAGCAAGCCAAACTCTATAACATCATGTTAATTTTCTGAGTCCAGGCAATAAGTGTGATAAGAGTTAGAAGAAAGAGAATGGGGGGGGGGCGCCAAAATGGTCAAGAGTAGGTATCAAACTGTGTTAGATTTGACTTATGTTATTTAAGTATGTAAATAACCTGTGCTAACACTTTTAGCACCTACCAAAACATACACATGACATGGCCTCCAGCCTGTTGGAGTGCAAGCATAATATCTTCAATTTTTTAATGTATTTCTTGTCACTAGATGGTCAGTGAATTTTTTTTTCCCTCATACACACAGGGCATTTTGTTTTTAAGGATTGGAGAGCTACAACAGAAGCAGTGTTTCTGAATGCAGAAAGTCTGTGGATTCAGTGGCTGTGAATTTTATATCTTTCCTGTTTCCCTAAACCACTATTCTAGACCATTTAATTTCTTTATGCTAGAATTTCTTCATCTGGATGACAGAAATGATGAGAAGGCCAAAATCAAAAGTACTATAACTATCTTAACCCTATCAGTCTATTAGCCGTAGTGCCTGAATCCCCATTCACTGTTCACTTTCTCATAATTTTCTTTGATGAATGTTATGTATATAATATTGTTTGCTCCTCTCACTAAGAAAACTTCAAAATGTTCATGTCCTAGGTTCAGGAGGCTTCAACATGGCTACAGCTTCATATAACCTTCTATGTGTATCACAGTGTGTGCTTTTTATAAATTCAGTTCCCTTAGCCTAGAATACCTTCCTGCCATTGCTCAAATTGCCTTGTGCATGAAATAAAATCATTATGAAGACTGAGCCCTTCACCTTATAGTCTTTATCAGCTCCCCTCCCCACGCCATCTCAAATAAGACATCATATAATATTCTTCAATATGGTAAATGTCAGTCTCAATCTTATGTATATAGTGAGGATAAAATAATCTTTAATAAACTTGACTGTCACTGTGTCTGGTGTGGCTCAGTGGTTGAATGCTGGACTGCAAACCAAAGGGTCACTGGTTTGATTCCCAGTTAGGGCACATGCCTGGGTTGTGAGCCAGGTCCCCAGTTGGGGTGTGTGCAAGAGGTAACCACACATTGTTGTTTCCCTCTCTCTCTTTCTCCTTCCTTTCCCCCCTCTAAAAAATAAAGAAAGAAAATCTTTAAAAAAGATAAACTTGACTGTCTTTATGGATCAGTATTCATCAACTCTAAGCCAGAGGAGAATCTATGTAAATCAGCTAAAGGTCAAATCCATTTGCTCCTTGCTCCCATTCAACCACTTTGCTCTCCTTTAAGTTTCCTCTATATAGAAATTCTACAAACACAGTGTTTAATGCAGACAATGTTTTGTTTTCTTTTACCCTCTTAAGCAGGCATTTAACAATAGGTGAAATCTATTAGAGATAGTAGGTGCGAATCAAGCAGACAGGCAATCAAAAAGAGGTTCCAAGTGGAATGGGAAAAAATATATGCTTGTCCATTATTTTTATCCCTTCTTCCTCATTTTCTCTAACAATTTTGCCCTGTCCTTCCCTCCTCTCAAATCAGGTTCCTTAGCTGGCTTGATAGACATCTCTGCTCATTGGATGACAGACTTAAAAGAAGGTATATGCACAGAGGGATTGTGGTTTAACCATGAACACTGTTGCTGGGACTCCAAGTATGTCACCTTTGAAGACAAAGACAAATGCCCAAAGTGGAATAGCTGGTCCCAGCTTCTCATTAGCACAGATGAGGTAACGTGTAGTGAAGATTTTGGAACCGCTAACTTTTATTCTTTCATTTCCTTCATTTCTTATACTCTACTCATGCCAATTGTGGAATCTCTCCCCACCCCCATTTTCCTTTTCATGAAAAGGGGAACCAGTGCCAGCTGCCTTTTTCTGTGGTTTAAGTGCAGCCCTATTTCCCTCTCTTCTGGCACATGGGATCGTTTGATGCTTATACAATAACTTAACATTTTTGCTTTTTTTTAAAACAAGCTTAGTGTTTCTTCTTAGTTTTAGTACATGGTGTGACTGAATGTATCTTTCTCTAATAATCTCAGTAGAAATGTAGAACCATCTGACAGGTAAGCTATAATTTCTAACAAAGGATGGATTGGGTTAAAAATATGTTTATGGTATAGGTTCCAAAAGTAATTTTTCCCTGAGCATTATACTAGGATATTAAAAAAATATAATACATTCAATATCAAAACAACAGAAACCCAGGAATAAAATTGTCCCATTCTCATTTTGATATTAAATCAATATTTTCATTTGTCCTGTCTTCCAGCTTATATTTTTCGATGCAGACTTAAGTTTGTTTTGCAGTTCCTTACCTTTCTATTACCACTTGCTTGTAAGTTGGATCTTTCCTATTAAAAACAAAAATACAAAGTAAAATGAAACAAAGCAACTCTTAATTCCCAATTCCAGTCTGACTTGTACTAACTAAAACAGGTACCATCTCAGCTCACTACTCATCTACTTTGTTGGCAAAGTGAGGGGGACAAGATTAGGATATATATTTGTACTTTTAAAATTTATTTTTACACCTAGTTTGGTCCACACTTGAAATGGCACGCATACACACACACATACAGAGTCAGTCAAGGGAAAGGAAGGGTAGCAAAATAAAGTCAGAAATAATAGTGTTTATGTACATATGACTGTACATATTTTGGTTTGGGAAAAGAGTTCAATAACAGGGGTAAATATATACTATATATACGAAAGGGTTTAAGCCTGTACTTCTCAAACTAAGATCAGTGTGCCAGAGGGTAGGTGAAACCACAAGATGTAAATGCTATGTGCCTTCCCAGAATATCAGTTTTTCCTAAATATTTTGACAAATATTTTTTTAAAATTAAATGTAAACAGCCATTAAAAAGAAATGCAAGATTCCCATGTTTGTTAAGGTAAAAAATAATATTTATTTCAGTTCTGCTTCTGGGTACCCCACCCCCTACCCTCATGTCTCTATTTACTCTCCTAGATTAGGAGTACTTGGGTAGAAAAATTTGAGGAGCCCTGGGACTTAGGGTGAGTCTGTGTGTGTGTATTTTGTGTGTATGTAATTTCCTTGCTTTTTAAAAATCTTTTATTTTTGAAATAATTAGAGATTCCCAGGAAGTTCCGAAACAATGTATAGGGAGCTTTCCCCTACCCTTCACCCAACCTCCCTTAATGCTAACATCTTATTAAGTATAGTATAATAGCAATACAAAGAAATGGACATTGGTGCAATGCACAGCCTTTATTTCACCTGCTTTACATGCATAGATATATGTGTGTATGGGTGTGTGTGTGTGTGGCTCCCTGTAATTTTATCACATGTATAGATTGGTATAACAACCACCACAATCAAGATATACAACTATTGTTGCATCACCACAAGGCTTTTCCATGCTGGTCCTTTATAGCTGTGTGTGTTTAAGTGTTCCAACCATAACTTTCAAACTGGAGCTTGAGATTTGTAAAGTGACACATTTCTCTGGATCTCCTTTTTATGAACAAAATCCTTGCCTGGGGAAAGAGTTTTTTGGGTTTTAAGAAGAGTTCTCCTGCCAATAACTTGGCCTCCTGATCCCTGCCTTTAGCCAGTTTCAGCTACTTTCCCGTTTACTCCTTTTTTCTCTTTGTTTCCAATTTTTGGAGTCTTCTTCCTCAGCTAAATTCCAAAAGCAGAAAGAGCAATTATGTGTTTCTCTCAGGGAGTAAGATAATAGAAAACCTGTGTCAAAATTGTGACTCAGAAAAAACCCTGGACCTTTTGATTCTCCTTGTCTAGGTCAGCAAATAATTTTAATAATATTGTATGTTTTAAAAAGTCAGAATTTCATTGAGTTTTGTGTTTCATGTAATTTGAATGAGTTTCAACTTTTAATATTTCTATCAACAAGCATAATCTACTAATGTTCAAAATAGGGTTTTTGTAAGACATAACTATTTGCAAGTCTTTTAATGTTGGTGAATACTTATTGGTGGTTAAAATTAGATTTCTTTTCTAGAAGACTTTGTTATCATAAAGGGTAGTTTCAAAAGTATATTCTCTCCATTTTGAAAATACCCATTGCCCTTTTATTCTTTGGGATATCTGGCATTTCACTGGTATTGTTTTATGGTCAGAGCCTAGAACTTTCTACTGTATAAACTTGATGCTGAATCTGTGGTAGCAAAATTTTCTCAAAGATGTAGCCATTCTCTACAGAACATAATTGTGTATTTTAACAAAAACACCCAGGAATTTTAGATACTATAACCTCTTATGAGAATTTGACACCAAGGGTAGGTAGCCAGAGGTGGATTTACTAGAATTTAGAGCCAAGCTTCACTTCAAATGTGTAGCCAAGATTCAGCCATTCTAATAAAATAGCTGTTAATAATCTTAATAAAATTGATATAGTATCATATACAGTTGACTGTTGAATAACATGGGCTTGAACTGTGCAGCTCTGCTTATACACAATTTTTTTTCAATAAATATAACCATCCCTTCGTATTCACCTTTATGGATTCAACCATTCGTGGATTCAACCAACCACGTATTGGACATAGTATTTTCATATTACCATCTGCAGTTTCCCAGCTGCAGATGAAAGATAGTTTTTGACCTGCAATTTGTTGAATCCATGGATGTGAAGGGCCAACTAAGTTTTGGGGGAGTCGAAAGTTATATGGGGATTCTAAATAACAATATAAACAAAGTAGAAACAGACTTGTAGATACAGAGACTTAACTGATGGTTGTCAGAAGTGTTGGAGGGATGGGTAAAAAAGGTGAAGAGATTGAGAAGTACAGATTGGTAGTTACAAAATAGCCATGGGGATGCAAAGTACAGCATATGGAATATCATCAATAAAACTGTAATAACTATGTATGGTGCCAAGTGGGTACTGGAAATACCAGGGAAATCATTTTGCAAAGTATATAATTGTCTAACCACTATGCTGTACACCTGAAACTAATACAAAGTAATATGGAATGTAAAAATGTTTTATGGGGATTTTCAACTGCTCAGGGGTTGGTATCCCTAACCCAGCATTATTTAAAGGTCAGCTATATACTTGGCTACAAAACCTATCAAACCAGTCATATAGAAAGTGAACTTGCTTGTTTCAGGGGTTTGTTTGCCCTTGTTCTCCTCTATCCTTAGGAGCCATTGTCATTTTCCTTTGGGTGCAGCAAAGCCACTAATTTTCAGTGATGGTATTTTAGTAGTTGCTTTGCTGATAATCAGAGAAGGAACATCTTGAGCAATTTAATATTGGTCTTTTTCTTTCTGACCTTCTCTCCCAAAAACCTATTACTCAGGAGAGCTGCATGCCTTACTGAAAATAAGCTAAAACAAGCTTCTTTTCTTTTTCCCCTGTTCCAGGGAGCCTTTGCCTACATAGTCAATTATTTTATGTACGTCCTCTGGGCTCTCCTATTTGCCTTTCTTGCCGTGTCTCTTGTCAAGGTGTTTGCGCCTTACGCCTGTGGCTCTGGAATCCCTGAGGTGAGTCTAAAATGGCTTATAAATGCTAACAATGATGAATCTTCTTTGGTTAAAACACTTTAATATGTATTACAGTACATACTACAATATGAATATTAAACAGGATCAGATCCTGAGGTAATATAGGGCCTTTTTAGGTCTTCCCTAAGTCTCCTCCCAGCCTGGGCCACCTGTACATTAACAGGAGTTGATTCGTAGCCTCCTGTGGGTTCCTGGTGAACCAGGTCCCCGAAGACCTCCCCCATTCCCTACCCAAGAAGCTCCCATGGCAGATCCCAAGATTCTGGCCTGAGAATATAGTGGTATTGTTAACTTTGTCAGAACAGAAGAAAGAAAACTATTTTTGGCCCTGACCTTTGTGGCTCAGTTGGTTGGGCATCATTCCACAAACGAAAGGTTGTGGGTTCCATTCCCAGTCAGGGCATATGCTTGGGTTGCTGGTTAGTTCCCTATTTGGGGTGCGTACAAGAGGCAATTGATTGATGTTGCCCTCATACATCGATGTTTCCTCTCTCTCTTTCTACCTCCCTTCCCCTCTCTCTAAATATAAATAAATGAAATCTTTAAAAAAAGGAAGAAAACTATTGTGCTGTATATCCTACAATCTAATTTGCACTAGTAAAATGGTGATTAAAACCCTGTTTCTAACTATTTTTGCTTTAGATTGCTTGACAGTGACTGAAACCACTGAGATTTAAGGTTACCCAGATGATCTTGCCCTTCTCTGCCTCCTGACCAAATCATAGTTACACATTTTTCTGGCAGAGAATCAGGCTATATGAGTCTGTAAGGAAAATACTTTTCCTTTCCACCTCCCCTTCTCCATATATACACTCTCATACTTATAATACTCCCTTGCCTAGCTATCATATAGCCAAAAAGAAAGAAAGAAAAGATATAAACATGAAAACTTAACAGTGCTTTCTTGGGCTCCTGGGATCGCCCCAAAATAGAATCACTGTAGGTCAGGCATTTATGTCACTTGTTCAAAAGGTATAGTTTCTACAATGAGGTCCAGATTGTTGCTTCTTATCCTGCTTCACTTTGCTTAGTCTATATCCAATCTCTTTGTGTTTGACCTGCAGATAAAAACTATTTTGAGTGGTTTTATTATTAGGGGCTATTTGGGTAAGTGGACCCTAATTATCAAAACCATCACACTGGTGTTGGCAGTGTCTTCTGGCTTGAGCCTGGGCAAAGAGGGCCCCCTAGTGCACGTGGCTTGCTGCTGTGGGAACATCCTGTGCCACTGCTTCAACAAATACAGGAAGAATGAAGCCAAGCGCAGAGAGGTAATAATAACAAACGACCTTAATAGTGTCTCTGTCTCTCTGTCTCTCTGTATCTCTCTCTCTCTCTCTCTGGTGAGAAGATAAATGGTACCTCCATAGGGATAAAAAATTGGAGGTTGTACCAGTGTAAATGCAAATACCCTTTGACTCAGGAGTTCCACTTTTAGGAATTTATCCTATAGATGTCCTAGCATGTGCCCAAAGATGTATAGGAATAGTCAGTGCAGCATTTGTCAACATAGTGAAAAACTGAAACAATCACAATGTGCATCAACAGGGAACTGATTGAATGAACAATCATCTGTATGTACTATAGAATACTATGCAACTGTTAAGACTGAGATAACCTTTAATATACTGACATTGAAGGATGGCTAGAAAACACTGTTAGGTTTTAAAAAACCAATTTAAGGATAAGGTATATAGTATAATGTTTTATTTTATTTTATTTATTGTATTTTTTAATCATCATTTATACCCCATACCCTCTTCTACTTCCACTGTTGTCCATGTTCATGAGTTCTTTCTCTTTTTTTTGCTCAATTCCTCTACCCCCAGCTCCCCCCACTGAACTGTCATTCTGCTCTCTATCTATGAGTCTGTCTGTTTTGCTTGTTAGTTCAGTTTGTTCATTAGATTCCATATATGAGTGAAATCATATGGTATTTGTCCTTCTCTGACTGGCTTATTTCATTTAGCATAATGTTTTCCAGGTCCATCTATGCTGTCACAAGGGGTAAAATTTTCTTCTTTTTTATGGCTGAATAGTAATCTATCATGTAAATATCCCATAGTTGTTTTATCCACTCATCTACTGATGGACACTTGGGCTGTTTCCAAATGTTGGTGATTGTAAATAACACTGCAATGAACATAGTGGTGCTTATGTTCTTCTGAATTAGTATTTCAGGTTTCTTCAGATAAATTTCCAGAAGTGGAAATGCTGCATCATAAGGCAATTCCATTTTTAATTTTTGAGTAAACTCCATATTGCTTTCCACAGTGTGTATATATGCACCTAGAAAGAAAATGTCTGAAAAGTGATTTTACCCCAAACTGTTAAAAAATGTCTACCTCTAGTAAATGGGAAACTGAGGTGATAGTAAAGGAGAAGTAAGGACTTAAACTTTTTTATTATGTATAATTCTATATAAGTATGTGCTGTTTCTATTACAAAATAAGTTACAAAACAATAGAAGATTTTTTTAAAATAAGTTGTTTATTCCTGTGAGAGAATACACACTCAGCACATTTCAGATTCTAGCACCTTCATGCTTTATTTCTACCTGATACCAAACTAAATGTGTCTCTGTATTGGATCTCCCTCTGCCTTATGTCTTAACCCCACTAAATTCATTCCACCACAGCATCTCTGTAGGCATTCTCATGTTTATGGTTTTGAGGAAGAAGAACAATTTTTAAAAAAGTATTCCAAGTCATTGTTTACTTTTATCCTGTTATAATTAAGGATTTAAGCAAATAATGGTTCTTGCTCTATTTTCCTTGAATTACAAAGAAATCACATATGGAATGGGTCAAGACCAAGGCCATTTTATTAGAAGGTTTTTCACAAAATTGCAACCTGGTGATTCATTTTGAAAAAAAAAAAAAAAGCAAAATAAAAAGCCTAGAAGGAAATTTAAAGATGTTGAAATTTCAAATATGGAATACATTTTGGTAGCTCAAGGGGAAAAGTTCCTGGCAGGAGAGAAAGGCTAATGAGGGGGGTGGGATAGATTGTTTAGTTACCTGTCAAATGGTAGAGAGACATAAAAGCAATATTAAGGTGTTGAGGTTGTTATATGGGAATTATGATCAACAAAAGCTAAAGAGCTGAAAAAAACATTGTAACTGGTGAGACTGAAATGTTGATTGTTGCTGGTTTTGCATGGGTAGAGGTGATTTTGAAACTGTAGATTGCTGGTTACTTTCATTCCATGAGTGACATTTTTGTTCAAATAATTATAAAATGGGAGGGAAGTTTGATCTGGCTCTTTCTCTGTACAAATGTCATACATTTTTCTAACTACACTCATGAATATTTGAATCTGTAGTTTACTCCTTATTGCTTATTTAGACTTTCCAGTTATTTTTTTCCTGTTGATTGGCAGCAACCTTTTGTGTCAAAGTGGGCAAATAGTTGAATAAAATAGAGATTTGAGGAGCAAGGGGATAGACAGACTCAACTCTACAATGTAAAATTATAGCAAGCTAGCCACCTCGATTCTTCTTCCACATAATTCATCCTAGACAGTCACTAAAATCCCCTTTCTCAAGTTTCATGTTGATTGTCATAATTCTCAGATGAAAGCCATTATAACCATATATTTCAAAGTCCTCCTCAGTTAGCATCATATATCTCACTCTTCCCTCCCCTTCATTTTTCTAGGCCATGCTATACTCCCAGAGAAACCTGCCTACTTATTTCTCCAAGAACCATTTTATTCTTCAAAATTCTTAATTTTGTTCAACTTTCTCTTTGAAATACTTTCTTACTACTCCAAATCATATTATCATTACATAGCAAGTGGATCTAATGAAAGAACTTTATATTGCCATTAATTCTGGTGTATTTGTCATGCTTTTTCCCTCCCTCTTAGCCCTTTACCTTGCCACACCTAAACATACTTAGGTCTTCTCTTCCCCTCAAAATCTATTACCAACTTGCTTCTAGTTACCTCCCTATTTCTTTTTTCATAGGTCCCTGACATGGAGTAGTATACACAGTATAGGAAGATCTAAATACCTATTGTATGAATATTTGCAGCTCCTGAATAGCTGTGAGCCCATTGTAACTTCAGTGTTGTATCATTACAGCCTTTCTTAAAATTTCATTTAAAAAGCATTTCTTTACAAAGAAAGTGCTATGTAAACACATCATTGTAAATGCTTCATTTAGGTGGTGAATAGGTCTGAAAACTTAAATTCAGTTACTGAATTGAGCATTAGGGATGGGAGCATAATTTGACATAAAGCACATACCTAAATTAATTACAAAGGAAAGGCCCTATATATATTCAAGCATGTGAAACATGTGTTTTAAATCCAGCATACAGTGTTTGCTCTCAAAGTAAATATAAATTGAACTTAATTTTTGATAAACTGCATATGGAGCATGTAAAGTTTTTTTTAATGTTTAATAACCACTAACATTCCTTTTAAAGCTGTGATTGACCATAGGAAAGTGGCATTATTCTATCGCTAATTTTGAGTTTTGGTTTGTAGGTCTTGTCGGCTGCAGCAGCAGCTGGTGTATCTGTTGCCTTTGGGGCACCTATTGGTGGAGTATTATTCAGCCTAGAAGAGGTAATTACTTTTAATTGTGTGTAGCACATGTGCATGCTCTTGTGTTGAGAATCCCGGCCATTATCTATGCACATGGCAGTTCCAGAGTGTTTTCCATAACTCAATGCTTTACCATGTGGACAGAAATCTCTGGGAAGTTCTCATTCTGAGTTCTTAATTCCTGCAGCACCAACTTTTCACCTGAAATAGTTTCTTCATATTGACTGAGTTTGCTTTTTCACCTTCTCTCTTATAGGTCAGCTACTATTTTCCCCTCAAAACACTGTGGCGTTCATTCTTTGCGGCTTTGGTGGCAGCATTTACTCTACGTTCCATCAATCCATTTGGGAACAGCCGTCTGGTTCTATTTTACGTGGAGTTTCACACCCCATGGCATCTCTTTGAGCTTGTGCCATTCATTTTGCTGGGCATATTTGGTGGTCTGTGGGGAGCTTTATTTATCCGCACAAACATTGCTTGGTGTCGGAAGCGTAAGACCACCCAGTTGGGCAAGTATCCTGTCGTAGAGGTGCTTGTCGTTACAGCCATCACTGCCATCCTGGCTTTCCCCAATGAATACACCCGGATGAGTACAAGTGAGCTCATTTCTGAACTGTTTAATGACTGTGGTCTTCTGGACTCCTCTAAGCTCTGTGATTATGAGAACCGTTTCAACACAAGCAAGGGGGATGAATTACCTGACAGACCTGCTGGTGCCGGAGTCTATAGTGCCATGTGGCAGCTGGCCTTAACACTCATAATGAAAATTGTCATTACCATATTCACCTTTGGCATGAAGGTGAGGAGATTATTTTGGTACTTGAATGTATGTGTGGCTGTGCGTTTGGAGGGTAAAGCAAAGATATACAATCCTCATAGCTCATGTGGCACTTTCAAATTCATTTAACGTTATTCCTCAACCCCAAAAGGCCTTTTTACCCCCATGCACCCTTACAACTTTTTAGACAATTGTACCTCTATCTAAAGTTCCTAGTTTTAGGCCAAATGTAAACCTGGGTGCTGAGATTTTAAGTAGAAATATTATGAACTTTTTAGAGGAATGTATTTATTCCTATACATTGTGTATTAAAACAATATCCTATCAACATAGTGTTGGTCCTTAAAGGGTGGCTTTATAGTTTCCCAATAAAGCAAAATATTAGGTTGAGCAAAGTGAAGTTGCTAATATTCAACCATTTTGACCATTAAAGAGCAATTTCATATGTTTTAGCCCAATGTATATCTAAATGTATTTTTTACACTTGGTATAAATGTTCAATTATCAAGAACTTCACAGGTGCCCCTAAATTAATATTTAAACTGTCAGAAGAAGACAGCAGGGAACAAATTTTACTTTTAGTACCCATTATTTCCAGAAGAAACCAGAAAAGAACTTTTGTTAAGGTGTTTTCCTTCTTCCTGGTTTTTATTTGTATTTTCTTTAGCACCCCACTACCAAGTTATTTTCTTCTATTCTGTAGGGAGGTGGAGATTCAAACCAGGGAGTTAGAGATAGCAATTCAGTTTAGGCAGTACTGAAATCTTTGAGATGATATCATCTCTCCTCCTCAACACCCTGGAAAATTTTGCAGCGCTTCTTGAATAATTTTTGCTTGTGGCTTCATTCTTTTATTTAAAGTGAATTTTCTGACCATTGGATTCAAAGGTATTCCAAAAATCAAACACAAGTTGTTTAAAAATAATCTACTGTTTTGATTATCCTTGCCATCATATTTCTTTCTGAGCTCAGAAAATTGAGAAGTCTTTAGATTTCAAGAAATATGTCCTGCTTACTTACATTTAAGATATACAAAGAAAAGGAACTGAAGTTAAAAATAAATAATCTTTAACAAGAAAAAAAAGAAAATTGAGAAGTCACTATAATATTTTAGGAGTCAAAAAAAAGTGGGAAAATAGATAAGTGTTTCTTTTCTGAATAGTCATGCAACCACAATCACTATCTCATTTAAAAGAATTAATAATTTAATCTTTTATTGTTATAAAATAAACTGAATCCTGATGTGCCATTCTTGTTGTGTGAGCAATGGGTTAAGGTTCAATATATGAGAGTAGTTATGAGTATTCCATTTAAACTTGAGCACCAGTATTTTACTAAATCTTGGCCTTGGGTGAGTTACTTAACCTCTCTGAACCTTGGTTTCTCTGTGATTTGGGAATAATAGCACCCACCTCCTTAAATCTTATGTTTAGAGCATTAAGAATAGAAAATAGTAGATAGTAAAGGATAATTGTTGTTGATAAGAATTCAAAATTGGGGAAGGTGTCTGCATATATGAGAAACTCCATCTATTTTCCTTTTTCTTTGAGAAAGACTTAATTTCTGCCTCCAGTTCTGTGTTGGTCTGGAGAGTTCAGGCTCTAGCCTGATGGACCCCGAATAAGGGTAAGCTTCTTTGCAGTTGTACTTGCCTGCACATCCCAGAGAACCTCTAGTCTCTGTAGTGTTACACAAGTCTTTACAGCCACTTGCTAGCATAGTGTGTAGTTACATTGGTATTGGCCTGTTTGCTTTGCAGAGGGTCAATCTCCTACCATTACACATACCAGGCAGTCCTGTCATTTCTCACTAACCTTATGTTGCTTTCTCTTTGCAGATCCCTTCTGGTCTCTTTATCCCTAGCATGGCTGTTGGTGCTATAGCAGGTCGACTTTTAGGAGTAGGAATGGAACAACTGGCCTATTACCACCATGACTGGGGCATCTTCAATAGCTGGTGTAGCCAAGGAGCTGATTGCATTACTCCTGGCCTTTATGCGATGGTTGGTGCTGCAGCCTGCTTAGGTGAGTAGTGTTTGTATTAATTTCAAAGAAGTTGCTACCCAGGTGACATAATAATAAAGAATGAGCCCTGGATGGTGTGGCTCAGTGGATTGAGTGCCAGCCTGTGAACCAAAGGGTCACCAGTTTGATTCCCAGTCTAGGGCATATGCCTGGGTTGTGGGCCAGGTCCCCAGTAGGGGGCTCATGAGAGGCAATCACACATTGATGTTTCTCTCCCTCTCTCTCTCCTTTCCCCTCTCTAAATAGAAATAAAAAATATTTAAAAAATAAGAATGATGTTAAACGCAATTGACTACAGATTTTTTTCCACAAATTTTTGACTACAGATTTTTTAAGTGACCATTTCCTGTTGGGTTTGCCATTTTTTAAGTGCTTTAAGAAAGCATTCTTGATTGCACAAAATATGTTTTTCCTCCTCCTTCCCTGCCCTGAGTTTTTTCAGATATATCAAGCCTATTACTCCATCCTAATCTTTGTACTTGCTGCTCCCTCTTCAAAGAATGCTTCTCCCCCAGCTGTAGCATAGTTGGTGCCTTTCAGCCTTCAAACTTTCTGCTAAATATTTTTCCACACAGCAATTTTCTCTAACTGATTTATCAAAAGTAGGTTCCCCTATTCTTTTTTTTTTAAATATATATTTTTTAAGATTTTATTTATTTATTTTTAGAGAGGGAAGGGAGAGGGAGAGAGAGAGAGAGAGAGAGAGAAACATCAATGTGCGGTTGCTGGGGGACATGGCCTGCAACCTAGGCATGTGCCCTGACTGGGAATCGAACCTGCGATGCCTGGTTCGCAGCCCGCGCTCAATCCACTGAGCTATGCCAGCCAGGGCGGTTCCCCTATTCTTTATGCTAGCATACCCCTTTATTAAATACTTACTAAATACTTAAAAAATGAAAGCATTCTTTACCACATATCTACATTCCTCTACTTTATAAGTAATTTTACTCTCAAATTCCATCATACTGAGGAAATCATTAGAAATTTACACAAAGGTATCTGCACAAAAATGTTCATCATGGTATTATTTATAATAGCAAAAAGTTGGAATCAACCTAAATGTGCACAGTAAGGGATTGGTTAAACAAATTATGGTACATGTATGTAAGGTTATATTATGCACCCGTTGAATGTAATGTTGATATTTAACATCTTAAAACACAATTTTAAATAAATATCATTAACAAATTTTTATTGTTATTCTATTACAGTTGTCCCATTTTTTCCCCCTTTGCCCTCCTCTACCCAGACCACCCCCCACTCCCTCAGTCAATCTCCACACCATTGTCCATGTCCATGGGTCATTCATACATGTTCTTTGACTAGTCCCTTCCCCTTCTTTCCACCATTATTCTCCTCCCCCTCCCCTCTGGCCACTGTCAGTCTATTCCACGATTCTATGCCTCTGCTTCTATTTTGCTTGTTACTTCATTTTGTTCATTAGATTCCTTTTATAGATGAGATTGTATGGTATTGGGTTTTTTTTACCACCTGGCTTATTTCACTTAGCATAATATTCTCCAGTTCCATCCATGCTGCAGCAAAAGGGAGGAATTCCTTCTTTCTTTCCTTTTTTTTAGATACCTACATATTTATTTGTTCCTTCATTTATCATTTCCTTTTTCTTTAATTACTTTATTTCTTTTTTCACATTTTTATTGTTGTTCAAGTACAATTGTCTCCATCTTCCCCCCAACACTGCCCCCACCCCAGCCATTTTCTACTTCCCACCCTTGATCCTAAGACCCTTTGGTTTTGTCAATATATCCTTTGTACATGTTCCTGAAAATCCTTCCCCTTTTCCCCCGCATTATCCACTCTCACCTTCCCTCTAGTCACTGTCAGTTTGTTCTTAATTTCAGTGTCTTTGGTTATATTTCACTTGCTTGTTTCTTTTGTTGATTAGGTTCCACTTATAGGTGAGATCATATAGTATTTTTCTTTCACATCTTGGCTTACTTCACTTAGCATAATGCTCTCCAGTTCCATCCATGCTGTTGCAAAGGGTAGGAGCTCCTTCTTTCTTTCTGCTGGGTAGTATTCCATTGTGTAAATGTACCATAGTTTTTTTATCCATTCATTGACTGATGGGAACTTAGGTTGCTTCCAGTACTTGGCTATTATAAATTGTGCTATTATAAACATAGCAGTGCATAGGTTCTTTTGGATTAGTGTTTCAGGGTTCTTAGGGTATAATCCCAGCAATAGAGTTGCTGGGTCAAAAGGCAGTTGAATTTTTAATATTTTGAGGAAACTCTGTACTGTTTTCCACAGTGGCTGTACCAGTCTGCACTCCCACCAACAGTGCACTAGGGTTCCCTTTTCTCCACATCCTCACCAGCACTTGTTTGTTGATTTATTAATGGTGGCCATTCTTACAGGTGTGAGGTGATATCTCATTATGGTTTTAATTTGTATGTCTTTGATGATTAGTAATGTTGAGCATCTTTTCATATGTCTATGGACTGTCTGCATGTTCTCCTTGGAGAAGTGTCTATTCAGGTCCTTTGCTGCTTTTTTAATTGAATTATTTGTCTTCCTGGTGTTAAGTCATATGAGTTTTTATGTATTTTGGAGGTTAAACTCGTGTCCAATGTATCATTGGCAAATATGTTCTCCCATACAGTCAGTTCCCTTTTAGCTTTGATGATGATTTTTTTAACCATGCAGAAGCTTTTAAATTTGATGTAGTCCTATTTGTTTATTTTTTCCTGTATTTCCCTTGTCCTAGGAGATATATTGGCAAAAATATTGCTCATGGACTATCTGATATTTTACTGCCTGTGTTTTCCTCAAGGACTTTTATAGCATCATAACTTATATTTAAGTCTTCTATCTGTTTTGAGTTTATTCTCGTGTATGGTGTGTTTGTGGTACAGTTTTTGTTTGTTTGTTGTGCATGTACCAGTCCAGTTCTCCCAACTCCATTTATTGAAAAGGCTATTTTTTTACTTCATTGTATGTTCATGTTCCCTTCATCAAATATTAATTGACCATGGGGACCTGGGTTTATTTCTGGCCTCTCTATTCTGTTCCATTTATCTATGTATCTGTTCTTATGCTAGTACCAGACTGTTTTGATTACAGTGGCCCTAGTTGGTCTGAAGGTTGTGGGTTATTGTTAAACTTATACAGTGGCCTTGTAGTATAGTTTGATATCAGGTATTGTGATCCCTCCTACTTTGTTCTTCTTTCTCAAGATTGCTGAGGCTGTTCAGGGTCTTTTTGGTTGCACATAAATTTTTGAAATACTTGTTCTAGATTTGTGAAATATGCCATTCATATTTTAATAGGAATTACATTGAATCTGTACATTGCTTTGGGTAGTATGGACATTTTAATGATGTTAATTTTTCCAATCCATGAACATGGTACATGCTTTCATTTGTTTGTGTCTTCCTTAATTTCTTTCTTCAGTGTTCTACAGTTTTCCTAGTACAGGTCTTTTACCTCCTTGGTTAAGTTTATTCCTAGGTACTTTATTTTTCTCATTGCTATAGTAAATGGGATTTTATTCCTAGTTTGTGTTTCTGGTATTTAATTGTTGGTGTACCAAAATGAAGTTGACTTTGAATATTGACTTTGTATCCTGCTGTTTTGCCAAATTCACTTATTAGGTCGAGTAGGGTTTTTTTTTTTAAGTCTTTATTCATTTATTTTTAGAGAGAGAGGAAGGGAGGGAGAAAGAGAGGGAGGGAAACATCAGTGTGTGGTCACCTCTCATATGGCTTGCACTGGGGACCTGGCCTGCAACACAGGTATGTGCCCTGACTGGGAATTGAACCAGCAACCCTTTAGTTTGCAACTCACACTGAATCCACTGAGCCGCACCAGCCAGGGTAGGTCGAGTAGTGTTTTGTGGAGACTATAGGGTTTTCTAGATACACTACCATGTTTTCTGTAAATAATGACAATTTCTGGGTACACTACCCTGTTTTCTGTAAATAATGATATTTTACTTCCTCTTTTCCAATGTAGATGACTTTTATTTCTTTTTCTGGTCTGATCACTGTGGCTAGAAATTCCAGTAGAATGTTAAATATTCAAGATTGGTGAAAGCAGACACCCTTGTCTTGTTCCTGATCTTAAGGGGGAAGCTTTTAGTTTTTGCCTATTAAGTATGATGTTGGCAGTAGGTTTCTTGTATATACCCTTTGTTATGTTGGGTTATACTCCCTTTATTCCCTCTTTGGTGAGTGTTTTTATCATAAATGGGTGCTGGATTTTATCAAATGCTTTTTCAGCATCTATTGATATGATCAGGTGATATTTGTCCTTCATTTTGTTTATGTGGTATTTTACATTTATTGATTTGCAAATATTATACCATCCTTGCATCCCTGGGGTGAATCCCACTTGATTGTGTTATATGATCTTTTTAATGTATTGCTGGATAAATTTTCAATCATATACAAAATCTTCCCACTATAAAGTGGGAAGGAGCATGTGGGGAATTATTACTATATTTATTGTTTATGCTGTTACAGTTGTTCCTGATTTTTCTCCTTTTCCTCACTTCCACCCAGCCCCACTCTGTCCTCCCCAAAGCCAGTCCCCATATTGTTGTTCCTGTCCATGGATTGTGCATAAGTGTTTGGTTAGTCCCTTCACCATCTTTCATCCCATCGCTCCTCTTCCTTTCCGGTCACTGTCTCTCTGTTTTATATATCTAAGCTTCTGTTAATATTTTGTTTGTAGGTTTATTGCATTCATTAGATTCCACATATAAGTGAGATCATGTGGTATTTGTCTTTCACTGACTGGCATATTCATTTAGCATAATTTTTTCCAGGTCCATCCAGGTTGTCGCAAGATGTAAGAGTTTCTTCTTTTTTACTACTGTGTAGTATTTCATTGTGTGAATGTACCACAGTTTTTTATCCACTCATCTACTGATGGGCATTTAGACTATTTCCAAATCTTGGCTATTGTAAATAGTGCTGCTATAAACATAGGGGTGTATATATTTTTTTGTGTTGGTGTTTTGGGATAACTGGGGTATATTCCCAGAAGTGTAATCACTGGATCAAAAGGCATTTCCATTTTTAGTTTTTTAAGGAAATTCCATACTGTTTTCCACAGTGGCTGTACCAGTCTGCATTCTCACCAACAGTGCACTAGGGTTCCCTTTTCTCCACAACCTTGCCAACACTTGCTATTTACTGATTTATTGATGGTAGCTATTCTGACAGCTGTAAGGTGATATCTCATTGAGGTTTTACTTTGCAGTTCTCTGGTGATTAGTGATGTTGAGCATTTGTTCATGTCTACAGGTACTCTGTATGTCCTCTTTGTAGAAGTTCTTTTCAGGATTTTTGCTCATTTCTTAATCAGGTTGTTTGTCTTCCTGGTGTTGAGTTGTATTAGTCCTTTGTACATTTTGAATATTAAATCCTTGTCAAATGTGTCATTGGCAAAAATGTCCTCCCATACAATGGGTCCCCTATGTGTCTTGCTAATGGTTTCTTTAGCTATACAGAAAGAAATTTAGTTTGATGTAGTTTCTTTGTTTATTTTCTGCTTTGTTTCCAGTGCCTTAGGAGATATGTTGGCAAAAATATTTCTAGGTTGACTATCTGACATTTTACTCTGTATGTTTTCTTCTAGGATTTTTATGGTTTCAGAAATTACATTTAAGTCTTTCATCCATTTTGAGTTTATTTCTGTGTATGGTGTAAATTGGTGGTCTAATTTCTTTTTTTTTTTCCACATGTACCAGTCCAGTTCTCCCAACACCATTTATTGAAGAGATTGCCTTTGCTCTGTTTTATGCTCTCACCACCTTTGTCAAATATCAATTGCTCATACAGGCATGGGTTTATTCCTGAACTCTCTGATCTGTTCCATTGATCTATTTATCTGTTCTTGTGCCATTACCAGGCTGTTTTCATTATAGTGGCCTTATAGTATAGTTTGTTATCAGGAGTCATGATTACTCTGACTTTGTTCTTTTTTTTTTTTTTGTAAGATTGCTGAGAATATTTGGGGTCTTTTATGGTTCCATATAAATTTTAGGACTATTTTTTTTCTAGTTCTGTGAAGTATGCCATTGGTGTTTTAATAGGAATTGCATTGAATGTATAAGTCGCTTTGGGTAGAATAGCCACTTTAATGATGTTAATTCTTCCAATCCATGAACACAGTGTATGCTTCTGTATATTTGTATATACCTCAATTTCTTTCTTCAGTGGCCTATAGTTTTCAGAGTACAATTCTTTTTCATGTCCTTGGTTAAACTTATTCCTAGGTATCTTATTTTTTCTGTTGTTGTTGCAATATGAAATGGGTTTATTTTCTTAGTATCTCTCTCTGATAACTCATTACTGGTATATAAAAATGCCATCAATTTTTGGGTATTACTTTTTTATCCTGCTACTTTGCCAGATTCATTTTTAGTAGTTTCTTGGTGAAGTCTTTAGGGTCTTCTATGTACAATATGATGCCATCTGCTAATAATGACAGTTTTAGTTCTTCCTTTCCAATTTCAGTGCCATTTCTTTTTCTTCTCTGATCACTGTGGCTAGGACTTCCACTACTACGTTGAATAAGAATGATGAAAGTGGACACCTCTGTCTTCTTCCTGATCTTAAGGGGAATGCTTGTGGTTTTTACCCATTGAAAATGATGTTACCTGTAGGTTTTTCATGTATGGCATTTATTATATTGATGCGTGATCCCTCTATTCCCCCTCTGCTAAGAGGGTTTGTTTTTTTTTTAAATTATGAATGGGTGCTGGATTTCATCAAGTGTTTTCCTGCATGTATTGATACGATCACGTGATTTTTGTCTTTCATTTGTTTATGTGATGAATCACATTTGATGATTTGCAAATATTGGACCAACCTTGCATCCCCAGGATAAATTTTACTTGATTGTGGTGTATGATCTTTTTGATGTATTGTTGGACCTGGTGTACTAATATTTTGTTGAGGATTTTAGTACCTATGTTTATCAGGGATACTGGCCTATAATTTTCTTTCTTTGTTGCATCATTACCTTCTTCTGGAATTACGATGATACTGGCCTTATAGAAAGAACTTAGAAGTCTTCCTTCCTCTCAAATTTTTTGGAACAGTTTGAGAAGGATTGGACATAGTTCTTCCTTGAATGATTGGTAAAATTCACCTGAGAAGCTTTCTTGTCCAGGGATTTTGTGTGTTGGGAGTTTTTTTTTTAATTACTGCTTCAATTTCATTTATTGTTATTGATATATTCAGGTGTTTTGCTTCTTATTGATTCAGTTTTGGAAGATTGTATGCTTCTAGAAATTTGTCCATTTCTCCCAGGTTGACCAATTTGTTGGCATATAGTTGTTCATAGTAATTTCTTATAATATCTTGTATTCCTGTGATGTCAGTTGTTAGTTTGCCTCTTTCATTTCTGCTTTTATTTATTTGGGTCCCCTCTCTCCTTTTTTGATGAGTTTGGTTAAAGTCCATAAGTCTTGTTTATCTTTTCAAAGAACCAGTTCCTGGTTTCATTGATATTGTGTATTGTGCTTTTAGTCTCTGTATCATTGATTTCTGATCTGATCTTGATTTCATTTGCCTCCTTCTATTTACTCTAGGCTTTGTTGTTGTTTTTCTAGTTCTTTTAGGCATAGTCTTAGATTATTTATTTATTTATTTATTTATTTATTTATTTTTGCTTTTTGAGGTAGGCATGTAGTGCTATGAACTTCCTTCTCAGGACTGCTTTCACTGTGTCCCATAGGTTTGGGGTTGTTGTATGTTCATTTTCATTTATTTCCAGGAATTTTTTTACTTCCTCCTTAACCTCATTGGTTCCCCATTCATTATTTAATAACATGTCACAGTATTTGGGCTCCAAGTATTTGAATGTTTTTTACTCTTTTTATTGAGATTGATTTCTAATTTCATTCCATTACGATCTGAGCAAATGCCTGATGTGACTTCAGTTTTCTTGAACTTGTTGGGGCTTATTTTGTGTGCTAACATGTGGTGTGTCTTTGAGAATGATCTATGTGCACTTGAGAAGAATCTATATACTTCTTTGGGATGAAATGTTCTGTGTATATCAATTAAATCCATTTGATTTGGTGCACAGGTGGCAAACACAAGGCCTGTGGGCCAAATCCGGCCCTCTACCTTGTTTTATCTGGCCTGGCATCTTGTTTCTACCCAGCAGCAGTACAGAGCACTTGTTTAACTCTTAAGGAGTAGTTACATTTATACAGTCCTAAAATTATATTTGACCCTTTGAAGGCAACCATGAGGCTGATGTGGCCCCCAGTGAAAATGAGTTTGACACCCCTGATTTAGTGTGTTGTTTAATGTTGCTATATCCTTGTTGGTTTTTCAGTCTGGAACACCTGTTCATTATTGATAGTGGGTTGTTTAAATCCCCTATTATGACAGTATTGTTGTCAATATCTTCCTTAAAGTCCACCAAGATTTATGTATTTGGGTGCTGCTATATTGGGCACATATATGTTTACAAGGGTTATGTCCTCTTGTTGGATTGTAAACATATATGCACCCAATACAGCAGCACCTAAATATATAAAATAAATCTTGGTGGGGGTGCAGGGTGGAGGGGGGTACCGGGGAGAAAAATTGGGATGATTGTAATAGCATAATCAATAAAATATACTTTTAAAATTAGGATTAATCAGTATCAAGATCAAGTCAAAAAATAAAAAAAAATTGAATTGACCTTCTTTGTCTTTTCTTATGGCCTTAGTTTCTATGTCTGTTTTGTCACTTATAAGGATTGCTACACCTGCTTTTGTGTTGTTTCTATTTGCATGAAATATTTTACTCCATTCCTTTACTGTCAGCCTGTGGAAATCTTTTTCTCTGAGTTTGGTCTCTTGTAGATAGTGTATATCTGGGTCATATTTTCTTATCCATTCAGCTACTGACTGGATCTGGGGTATGTTTTCACATCCATTCAGCTACTGATTGATCAGTCTTTTGATTGGAACATTTAATCCATTTACATTTAAGGTTATTATACATAGGTACTTATTTATTGTCATTTTTATATTGTACCTATGTTTTTTACTCCATTTCTTCTTGTTACAGAAGGTCCTTTAACTTTTCTTGCAGTGCTGGTTTGGTGGCAGTGGACTCCTTTAACCTTAGTTTGTTTGGAAAGCTCTCTATTTAGCCTTCAGTTTTAAATGATAGCCTTGCTGTGTAGAGTAATCTAGGCTGTATGTTCTTAGCTTTCATTACTCTGAATATTTCCTGCCAATCCCTATCACCTATGGTGTTTCTGTTGAGAAATCAGCTGAGATTGTAATGGTGTCTTCCTTGCATGTTACTGACTATCTCTATTGCTGCCTTTAAAATTCTCTCTTTGGCTTTGGGAAATGAAGCATATAATATGAGGTTATATATGTAAAAATATATTTTGCATTGTAAATAACTTAAAAGTCATTCAAATATTTTACTGTGCATATTTCTAGGTAATGAACTTATAGATAATGACTTTCTTTTATATCCTTTGGTTATTTTCTGAATTTTTCTCAATATGTCTGCATATCCCAGAGAACCTCTAGTCTCTGTAGTGTTATGCAAATTATGGATATCTTCTGCAATTACTTTTATAATTGGGGGGAGTAACAGATGAAACAAAAAGAAGAATTGAGAAGGTATCTTACAATGTTGTAGATGTTATTTTGAGAACTGTGACTATGAGCATTGTAAACTTTCTTTAATGCACTGCTGGAGTCTGTGCAGTTATATGTGAGACCTCCTTTTAACAATGTTTTTGGTAAATAAGCTGTTACTGAATGGGACTTGTAGGAGGATAACTGTAATAAATCTTATACTTTTCCTGCCTTCAATAGCCTTGTTTATTACTTTTCAGGTGGAGTAACTCGGATGACCGTTTCTCTTGTTGTCATAATGTTTGAACTAACTGGTGGCTTGGAATACATTGTGCCTCTGATGGCTGCAGCAATGACAAGCAAGTGGGTAGCAGATGCTCTTGGGCGGGAGGGCATCTATGATGCCCACATTCGTCTCAATGGATACCCCTTTCTTGAAGCCAAAGAAGAGTTTGCTCATAAGACCCTGGCAATGGATGTGATGAAACCCCGGAGAAATGATCCTTTGTTGACTGTCCTTACTCAGGACAGTATGACTGTGGAAGATGTAGAGACCATAATCAGTGAAACCACTTACAGTGGCTTCCCAGTAGTGGTGTCCCGGGAGTCCCAGAGGCTTGTGGGTTTTGTCCTCCGAAGAGATCTCATCATTTCAATTGGTAAGGATTCCAGAAAAAGGGGTAATAGAATCAACTGTGGAAATAAGTAAATATTCATGAAATGGGGGAAGATAGAAGGAAGAGGGGAGTAGTTAGGAGCCAGAAATAACACTTTAATTTTCAATTCCTCCCCATCTTTTCAAATAGAAAATGCTCGAAAAAAGCAGGATGGAGTTGTGAGCACATCCATCATTTATTTCACTGAGCATTCTCCTCCAATGCCACCATACACTCCACACACCCTAAAGCTTCGGAACATCCTGGATCTCAGCCCCTTCACTGTGACTGACCTGACCCCCATGGAGATTGTCGTGGATATCTTCCGCAAGCTGGGACTGCGTCAGTGCCTGGTTACACACAATGGGTGAGAGCTCTTTGGTGAAGGCAAATTGGATTGTGGAAACACTGTAGAGAGATAAAGAAAGAAGAACCTAATTCATACAAACATTAGTAGCATTTATAGGCCTTTTTGAAGCTCTGAGATGAAGGCGGATGTATTTCTTTGATTGTCATAATTAATAGAAAAGGAGTTTGGGGAAGAAAATGGGTTTGAGAGGTGTAAACTGCTGGTTGCACATTACAAATTACTCAGTTCCTTCCCACAAAGGAAACAGCTATATTCTTATGAAAAGGCAGCACTGAGATTATAATCGTATTAAACAGTATATGTATGGTATATGCCCCTTACAATACCCTTGTTATTATTATTTGAGGATGAGAAAACCAAGTTTCAGTGAGGTTGAAAGATTTACAGTAGGGCTCCCAGTTAGGATATAGTAGAGATACCCTTTATAAACATAAATCTTTTGACTCCCAAGGCTAAAGCTCACTCTTTCTGGGACATTTCTTATACAGTAATGGAAAAGCTGCTATTTTTATTAGAAAAGAAGGGAAGTTGAGGAAAAGGGTATAATAGAGGTCTTATAGGATTTATTTTTTAAAGTATTTTTATTGATTATGCTATTACAGTTTTCCCAATTTCCCCCCTTTATCCCCCTTCCACCCTGCACTCCCCAACCCTCCTGCATTCCCCCCCTTAGTTCATGCCCATGGGTTGTACATATAAGTTCTTTGAGTCCTCTGTTTCCTATACCATTTTTGACCTCTCCCCATCTATTTTATGCCTACTAATTATGCTTCTTCTTCCCTGTACCTTTCCCCCCTATTCCTCCCCTACCCCTCCCCACTGAAATCCCTCCATGTGATGTCCATTTCTCTGATTCTGTTCCTGTTCTGGTTGTTGGCTTAGTTTTTGTTTTTTGTTGTTTTTATTTTCTGTTAGGTTCATTTGTTGATAGTTGTGAGTTTGTTGTCATTTTACTGTTCATATTTTTTATCTTCTTTTTCTTAGGTAAGTCCCTTTACCATTTCATATAATAAGGACTTGATGATGATGAACTCCTTTAATTTGACCTTATCTGAGAAGCACTTTATCTGCCCTTCCATTCTAAATG
>PVIA01009878.1:0-56730 GCA_004024845.1 Tonatia bakeri | reverse complement strand
AGATTAAAACCACAATGAGGTACCACTTCACACCAGTCAGAATGGCCAACATAAGCAAAACAACAGACAACAAGTGTTGGAGAGGTTGTGGAGAAAAGGGGACACTAGTGCACTGTTGGTGGGACTGCAGACTGGTACAACCACTGTGGAAAACAGTATGGAACTTCCTCAGAAAATTAAAAATGGATCTACCTTTCGATCCAGCAACTCCACTGCTGGGATAACAAAATTTTAAGCAAAGAAGACCCAGAAACTTGAGACAATAGGACTTTAGGGGAATTACAAGTATTCTGTGTTACTGGAGCATGAGGTATGGGGGTCAAGTAGAAAGGCATAAAGGCATGGTTTTAATTGCTGAAGGACTTGGAGGCAACCCAATGGATTTTAGAACATTCCCATCTTTTTCCGAGAAGGTCAAAGTAGAGTAGTAAAAATCAAAGTTTCAGAATCAAATATTGCATCACCATTTACCAGCACTGTAAGTGGTAAATTATTTAACTTTTCTGAGTTTCATATCCTCATTTGAAAAGAATAGATAATAGCTCACAGAGCCTTATGAGGGTAAGATAAAATAATGCAAGACAAAGTGACTACCATGATGCCTGGAAAATAGTAGGTATTCAGAGAATATTAGTTTTTATTATTATTACTAAGAGGAAGAATTCTCCCAGCTTGCCACATACAGGAAGGAGCAAGTTGTATTATCCCTAATCTGTCTATAGAGAAAGTTGTACATGTATGTGGAAACAAAAAGTATCTCTATATGTTCAGTTCTACTACCATACCTCTTAAAATTAATGTTAAACAATCAGAATAGGCTTTTTCTGCAAGATAATCTGGGATTGCTTTAACCTGGCAGGGTAAGGGATCCTAGCAAGCTATGCAGGGTGTTGGAAATGCCAAAATGACATTGAAGGTGTTCATCACCCACTGGTATTCGGAAGGCATAGAAAAAACTTAAGAAATCTCATGCATGAGATATTTAGAATTCTAAGTCATGTGGGTGTCACTCTCTATGATTCTATATCCATACAATGTGTTAATTAAATAAAAACATCATATTTTAAGAAATTTGGTGTGATGGTATTTCCCAATGTTGTAGCTCCCTTTTTTATTTTTACCTTTTTCCTCTTTTTTTTGTGTGAATTTAAAAAAGAACACTAGACAAATAACTATTATTACTGCTATGAATCATGCTATCTTCAATCTTAGAAAAGCAGAGAATTGTAAATTTATTACCCTGATACAATGAAAGACAGGCAATTATTAGCATTTCAGATGTGTAGGAGACAACTCTTTCAACTTACTTAAAATGCAACACTCCCTAAGTAATAATGATCTAATTGGACTTTAACCAATGACATTTGATATAATGAGTTATGGAACACTTGCATAACTGCTTAAGAGGAGGAGTTGGATTGGAAATATAGGTAAGCAAACTAATTAAAGGGGAGGACTGAATAGTCAAAGGTTAAAATTGAGAGTATATAATATTTTAATGGCACACATTGGCTTATTAAAATGAAGTTTGATCCTTTTCCCAATAAGGAAGGTTCTCCTCATCAAGGAGATTCTAATGAGTGGAAATACCCTGTCATTTCCCAGGTGCCCAGGGTGGAGTGGCCCAAACATTCCAGAAGTACTGCTCATCTGTTTTTGGCTTCCTGGTTCAACAGGAAATGAAAGAATAATAATTACCTGAAGACAAGTAAAGTAAAGACTTTTATTTTTCAATCAGCATTCTTTTTCTGTGAACGTTAAAAGAGGGTATCAGAATACTAACTGGCAGAAGGATCACAGAAAACTAATGTAGCTCCCTCATTTTGTAGGCAAAGAGCCTGAGGCTCAGAGAAGGAACATTTATTGAGTGTGTATTTGCCACATGATAAGGCATTTTTCTTATGACATCTCTGTGTGGTATGAATCCCATTTTATATGTAGGAAAACTGAGAACTAAAGAGGTTCAGTGATTGATTGTAAATCACCATGCTAGATCTAAAGTACATGCTGTTTTTAAAAAAAAATCTTTACTGAATTTGGAGGGAAGGGGATTGATAAAACTAGTACACATTCATTGCAAGTATTCAAATAAGCATAGTAAGGAAAAGAAAGTCTTCTCTAGCTTCATCATAAATCCTGAGTCTAGAGCTGAGCACTGTTAACAGTTTGTAAGCTATGTCCTTCCAGATGTTTTTCTAAGCCATATGGAGCACACCCTTTTTAAAAAATGCCACATTATTTATTAAAAATGAAAAAGCGATAAATACTTTATGTCAATAGCAAAAAGCCAGTATTGGGGGGAAAGAGAAGAAATTATGTTTATTTTTATTATTTTTGTATAAGTTCCCTTTTGATTACTGAAAGTGTTTTCTTACTTTTAATAATCAATTTCAGAATGTTACTTGGAATGCAGCAAATGCTTAAGAAAAAAAGGATGGGTCAGAAAGCCATATAAGGCATTTTCTTTCTGAATTTTCATTGGTATACCAGGGTTTGTTTTTAAATAACTTAATTAAATAACCAATTAAAATATCAGAGAGAGTTCATCTGTGGTGGTTTTGTTCATCTAGTGATTTTAAAAACATATTTTAAGGCCCTGGCTAGGTAGCTCAGTTGATTAGACCATTGTCCTGATATTCCAAGGTTGTGGTTTCAAGACACATAGAAGAATCAACCAATGAATGCATAAGTGAGTGGAAAAACAAATTGATTCTCTCTCTGTCTCTCTCTGTCTCTCTCTCTCATTCTCGATCTCCCTTGCTCTCCCTTCCTGTCTCTATGGAAATATCAGGTAAAATAGATATTTTTAAAGTATATTCTTTGTTCTGGAAAAACTATGACATTTTTAAATCATTGTTTAAATATAATTATTTGTTTTCTTTTAATAAGCTCCATCAGAGCTTTTGTTTTAGAGAAGTGTATTCCAGTCAGTACTGTATGACACTGTCACTGATAATAGTCAACAGCATCTCACCAAATAGCTATACTCTGGAGGATGGATAGATTTCTCAGAGGTCTTTGAGACCTTTTTCAATGAAACCAGACAGGTCCATCTCCCCATTTCTGGGGATCTAGTTATATAACTTGGTATCAGTGGCAAAGTTAGCTGCAGAAGAAAACTTGCCTTGACTTTGTACTTTATCATCCCCTCTAGCTTAGATGCTAAAGTTATTCTTGAAAAATATAATGAGAATAAAATATAGAATCTGTATCCATTAAAATTTTACATTTTATTATAACTTTTTATTATAAAAATTTTCAAATGTATAGAAAAATTGAAATAAAATTACAATGCATATATGTATACATTAACTGACCAATTAAAATATCAGAGAGGCTTATTCCATTTATTTATATATATATATATATATATCTCCATCCCTCCTGGATTCAAAGTTGTTATCATTTGGCCATATTTTCCTTATTCTATGTATGTGTTTCCAGAACTCTTTGACACTAAGTTGCAGACATCATTATACTTTATTCCAAAATAGTTAGCATGCATTTCCTAACAATAATATGTTCTCCTAAATAACCACAATATATGGTTTTTAAAAGTATTTTATTTTTAATGTACAAAACTTAGGAAACAGAAAAATAAAAATTACCCATAGTTCCACTGTGCAAAGATAATTACCGTAAGCAGTTTTGTGCGATAGACAAAAATGGTATCATCTTGTCCTTATTGCTTTACCCACACAGAAGGAAATATCACTACTTTTTTTCACCCTTAACAAAAACATTTTCTATGCCTTCTGTGGTAAGCAGAATAATGATACCTCAAAGATGCCCATGTCTTAATCCTGAGCACCTGATGTTAAGCAAAGGAGATTTTGCAGGTATGATTAAAGGTATAGAATTTGAGCTGGGGAAATTATCCTAGATTATCTGGGTGAAGATAGTTTAAATCACATGATCCTTTAAAAGTGGAAGAGGGAGGGAGAGGTCAGGACAGAGAGATGTGACATGAAGACTCAACCTGTTGCTGTGTTTGCAGATGGAGGAAGAGGGCCAAGAACCAAGGAATGAAGGAAGCCTTTAGAAGCTGGAAAAAGGCAAGGAAACTGATAGTCTCCTAGAGCTTTCCGAAAGGAATTCAGTTCTGCCAACACCTTAATTTTAGCTTAGTGAGACCCCATGGACTTATACAAGTTTAAGATAATAAGTTTGTATTGTTTTATACCACTAAATTTGTGGCAATTTATTACAGCAACAACAGAAAATGTGTACATCTCCACATTTATATTTGCCTTTTTTTTTTAAGATTGTATTTTTATTTATTTTTAGAGAGGGAAGGGAGAGGGAGAGAGAAAGAGAGAAACATCAATGTGCGGTTGCTGGGAGACATGGCCTGCAACCTAGGCATGTGCCCTGACTGGGAATCGAACCTGCGATGCCTGGTTCACAGCCCGCACTCAATCCACTGAGCTACACCAGCCAGGGCTTATATTTGCCTTTTAAATGGTGGTCTTTTATCTGTTAGGACACTAAGTCTGAGTGATTTTCCTCTTCTACTTGGCTTTGGAAACATTACATTTACTGCAATGAGAAAATAAATACAGAACCCCTAGGTTTTGTTCTGAAAGGGGCACTAGCTCTTCTATTGTTTTTTCACCAGGATTGTGTAGATATATTTACAGACCATTTATTTTTAAAATTATATGTTGTTGATTATGCTATTACAGTTGTCCCAATTTTTCCCCCTTTGCCCCCTCCACCCAGTACCCCCACTCCCTCAGGCAATCACCACACCATTGTTCATATCCATGGGTCATGCATATAACTTCTTTGGTTACTCCATTTCCTATAGTATACTTTATATCACCACAGCTATTTTGTAACTACCTGTTTGCACTTCTTAATCCCCTCACCTCTTCACCCATTCCTCCACATGCCCTGACCTTCTGGCCACTATCAAAATGCTCTCCATATCCATGATTCTGTCTCTGTTCTTGTTTGCTTAGTTTGTTTTTTAGATTCATTGTTGGTAGATATGTATTTATTGCCATTTCATTGTTCATAGTTTTGATATTCTTCTTTTTCTTAAATAAGTCTTTCTAACATTTCATATAAAATTGTTTTGGTGATAAACTCCTTTAGTTTTTTTCTTGTCTGGGCAGCTCTTTATCCACCCTTCGATTCTAAATGAAATCTTTGCTGGTTAGAGTAGTCTTGGCTGTAGGTCTCTGCTTTTCATGACTTTGAATATATCTTGCCAATCCCTTCCAGCCTGCATAGTTTCTTTTGAGCAATCAACTGACAGTTTCATGGGAATACCCTTGTAGGTAACTAACTGCTTTTCTCTCACTGCTTTTAAGATTCTCTCTTTATCTTTAAACTTTGGCATTTTAATTATGATGTGTCTTGGAGTGGGCCTCTTTGCATCCATCATGCTTGTGACTCTCTATGCTGCTTGGACTTGCATGTCTATTTCCTTCACCAAAATAGGGAAGTTTTCTTTCATCATTGTTTCAAAGAGATTTACAGTTTCTTGCTCTTTCTCTTCTTCTCCTGGCACTCCAATAATGTGAATGGTGGAACACTTAAAGTTGTCCCAGAGGATGCTTACACTATCCTTGTTTTGTTTTGTTTTGTTTTGGATTTTTCCCCTCTCATTGTTGTGATTGTTTTTTTTGTTGTTGTTGTTTTTTGCTTCCTTATGTTTCAAATCATTGATTTGATTTCCAGCTTCATCCACTATACTGTGGATTCCCTATAAATTGTTCTTGATTTCAATTAGTGTATCCTTCATTTCTGACTGGATCTTTTTTATGCTCTTGAAGTTCTCACTAAATTCCTTGAGCATCCTTATAACCAGTGTTTTCAACTCTGCATCTGATAGATTGCTTATCTCCATTTTGTTTAGTTCATTTTCTGGAGTTTTCATTTGTTCTTTCATTTGGGCCATGTTTCCTTGTCTCATCATTTTGGCAGCCTCCCTGTGGTTGTTTCTATGTATTAGATAGAGTTGCTACGACTCTGTGTGGTCTAATGTAGGAGGTGGCCTATAGGTCCCAGTGGCATAGCCTGCATACTCAATGTGCACCCTTCATGTGGGCTAAGTACACCTTCCTCCTGTAGTTAAGCCTTGATTGTTGTTGGCAGGTCAATGGGAGGGATTTACCCAGGTCAGTCAGCTGTGAGGACTGGTTTTGACCACTGATCACCATTCTCTGCCCTCCATGGATAATCAGCTGTATAGGGAAGGGTAGTGGTGCCTCAACATGGTCTGTAGCTGTCCACTGGGTGTGTAGCCTCTGGGGTTTCCAGGACTGTGCAGGCCAAGTCAGCCCCCACTTGTGTTCTGCCTGGGGCCACCCTGCCTGAGCTATAAAGCAATCTGAGATGGCTGTTACTTGTGCTGTGCCTGGAGATCCCCAGGAGAAGCCAAGCTGTGAATGTAAGCTGGCTGCTGCTAGTTCTGAACCTGGGGCCATCTCAAAAGAGGTATGGGGGCTGGGGGCTTACTGTGGCCAGCTGTCGTTCATTTGAGAGGAATTAGGAACTTTTGAAGCATGAACAAAGACCATTTATATGAAAAAAAAATCACCTTTAACAGCTTGGATAAGGCCATAAGTTAGATGGGATGGAGTCTGAAGGGATCTCCAAGGCAGGGGAAAGAGTGTTAGCCAGGTTGATGGAGGCTCACATATGACTGGCTCTGTGGATCTGTGGGAGGAGGGCTCAGAAAGGGACAATGGCCCTTGCCTCCTTTCTGTCTGGGAGAAAGCTGTCCCCCAGTTCTGGCTTTTATGCCAGACACTTAAGTTCCTCCCTGTATGCCTTTCCATCTGCTGTCCTGGTGCTGGAGTTCAGAGAGAATGAGTCTAAGTAAGTCCATGTTTTGTTTTTTTAAGTGTTACTGTTTGGGACTCCAAAAATATCTTCCACTGACTCAATCCCTGCTGATTTTTGCATCCAGAAATTATGGGGACTTATCTTCCTGACACTGGAACCTTGGGCTGGGGGGCCTGGTGTGGGACTGGGACTCCTCGTTCCCAGGATATCACTCCCCAATTTTTATCCACCACACGTGTATGTGGGACAAGCCCATTCTGCTTCTCTGCCCCACCTACCATTGTGAATGGTTGTGGTTTCTTTAATCCCATAGTTCTCAGACTTCCACTCAACTTAATTTTGGACAGTTCTGAGTGATGGTTGCTCTACAGTTTAGTTGCAATTTTGATGTGGTTGTGCAAGGAGGTAAGCCATGTGTACTTATGCTGCTATCTTGACTGGATGTCCTACAGACCATTTTTAGGCTAATGGAATAGGGGGAATAGGAGGAATAGGGGGGAAGTTTCTTTAAAGAAATTCACTTGAAATTATGGGAACTATTTGTTTTGAATAAAGTAGTTTACTATTCTTATTCATAGCACTAGTAACAATTTGTAATGGGGTATGAGGGTAACATCTTTAATGTTTGTTTGCCTCTGAACTGTAAATATTGTAAGGTAAGGTAAGGTAAGGTAAGGTAAGGTAAGGGCCCTGTCTGTTTTTCCTTCCTACTTTTCTCTGGCAACTTGTACAGTGCCTGGCACATAGTAGGCACAAAAACAATTCGTTAATTGATTGGATCTTTGGCTATACAAAGACTTGTTCTTGAATAACTAATGAGAAGCTAAATGCTGTGTAATAATGTTTTTAAAATACTAAACTATAAATTATAATTATATAGACTATATAGTTACATGTAGTATATAGTTAGATTATTTTGAATAATATTAAAGTAAAAATTTAAGAAAGAGAAAGCTGTTTTCAGCATGAGCTTAGGAACCTCTTTGCAGATGATTATGTTTCTATGATTTTTTTCCTACATGCAGATTCAGACTACAGTGTCTGAATGCCATTCTTGCATATGTGTGAGTTCCTTTCAAAAGTCTTCTTAGGAGACCAGGAATAGATTGTCAGGAAAGACAATCTATAAATGGTGTCTTCACTTCCTGCTGGCAGAAGGCCCTAGAGTCAATCAGGCAGGGAGCCCACCCTGATCCTTTGTGCTCAAATCAGATTGTATTTCAACACTGTAACAGCCCAGATGGAGCAGTTTGGGGAAAATGGAGTTAAAATAACCACTAAGTGGTACCCCCATGCTGGAGATATTCTAAAAGCTACAGCTAACAGAAAGATTGCCCTTCATTTCCAGGAACAGTCACTTCTGGGAGTGTGAAAGTGGAATGACATAGGTTAAACTGAACAGAAGAGTGATAAGCCCGAAAAGCACTTCCACATTTCGCTTTGTGGAAGGGTATACTGAGGCCCAACATTTTTCTATGCAACCTAAGTCACAGTTCTGCTTGGGCAAGTATTTCTGAAATCAAATATTTTTTTGAGTGTGCTGTTATTGTTTAGGATTCAGGTTTGGCAAGCAACAGAATCTAACCCCAGCCAATTTAAGCCTATGAAAATTATTAGAAACACATGGCAGTACCTGGGAGAAAAAAAATAAATGCTGAAGAAGCAAATCTCAGTTATGATGGGGAAGCAGAGCAGATAAGCAACCAAAGCTAATAACCACCCTCTTCAGGGCATCACCTTTAGAAAGAATCAGATCACAAATTTTCAGTCCTTGAGATCCTATACTCAAAATTCAAATACCCCAGAGACCATTGACCTAGGTTGGGTTACACACACATTTCATGGCCACAAGGATGAGGCAATTTGAGGAACAGTCCCATTAACTTTGTATCCAATGGAGGAGGGAATGTTTTCCCAGAACTCTTGCCAGAAGGAGGGGGAAGGATTGCTGGGCAGGCAAAAACATTAGCTATTCACTTAGCTTATTCACTGAGTATGCATTCAAGAAAATTAGTCTTCTACTTGAGCCTCTTAGCAAAGACATATAGCTTCCTATGAAATCCAGACAGGAGACTTCCTATGTAGCCTTAGACAAATCATAAGCTTTCTCTGAGCCATAGTGTCCTCATTTGTAAAATTTATTGAACAGTTTGGACCAGATGATCCCTAATACCTTGTTGAGTGCCAGAAGAGAAGATATTCTCCCAATGTGACCTTGGATGACTCATTTACTAATTCTGGGTTTCCCTATGTGTAAAGAAAGAGGTTGAACTAGGTACCTTCTGGTTCTTTCTAGCTGTTAAATTCCACAATTCCCTAAAAGGATAGTTGGAAGTAGCCAGGTCAGTCTTTTCCTCCATATCAATGGGATATCCTTGTTTTTAGGAAATATATACTGAAGTACCAAGGGCTATAGGGACATTATATATGTAACCTACTTTCAAATAATTCATAAAAAACCTTATATATTATATCAGTTTGGCCAAAAACTTCATTTGTTTTTTTCCATAAGATGGCCCTAGTAGTGCTTAGGTATCTTTAACTTCATTCAAAATTGTTTTTGTTAGATTGTATTATGACAGCTGTCATATCAGCGTGCATTTTTAAAAAGCTTATCAAAATTGGTGAGCTTTTCTGTAGCCATTTTAAGTATTGAAGATAGAAGAAAATAAGCAACATTTTTGGCATATTATGTTTTATTATTTCAAGAAAGGTAAAAATGCAACTACAACACAAAAAAAGGTTTGTGTAGTTTATGGAGAAGGTGCTGTGACTAATGAAATATGTCAACAGTGGTTTGCAAAGTTTTATGCTGGAGATTTCTCACTGGATGATGCTCTATAGTCTGGTATACACGTTGAAGTTGATAGTGATCAACTAGAGACGTTAATTGAGAATAGTCAATATTATACACATAGGAGATAGCCAACATACTCAAAATATCCAATAAATCAAGTTATTAGAAAAAATAAAAAATGTCTTATTTTATGGAAAAAAACATATGGACTATTTGGCAACTCAGTATATTAAATATAAATATTATATATATAACTATACACACACACACACACACACACACAGACTTCCAGCCAAGATGGAGGTATAGGTAGATACACAGTGCCTCCTCAGACAACCAAAAGAAGGACAATAACTTTATTTTTATTTCTATTTTTCAATTTTAATATATTTTATTGATTATGCAATTACAGTTGTCCTATTTCCCCCACTTCACTTCCCTCCACCCTGCACACCCCCTCCCACCCACATTCCCCCCTTTTAGTTCATGTCCATGGTTCATACATATAAGTTCTTTGGCTTTTACATTTCCCATACTATTCTTACCCTCCCCCTGTCTATTTTGTACCTACCATCTATGCTACTTATTCTCAGTACCTTTCCTCCTCACTCCCTTTCCCACTCCCTCAGTGATAAGATTCCATGTGATCTCCAGTTCTGTGGTTCTGTTCCTGTTCCAGTTGTTTGCTTAGTTTACTTTTGTTTTTGTTTTTGTCTTAGGTGTGGTTGTTAATAATTGTGAGTCTGCTGTCATTTTAGTGTACATGTTTTTTATCTTCTTTTTCTTAGATAAATCCCTTTAACATTTCATATAATGAGGGCTTGGTGCTGATGAACTCCTTTAACTTGACCTTATCTGAGAAGCACTTGGTCTGCCCTTCCATTCTAAATGAAAGCTCTGCTGCATAGAGCAATCTTGGATGCAGATCCTTGCCTTTCATGACTTGGAATATTTTTTTCCAGCCCTTTCTTGACTGTAAGGTTTCTTTTGAAAAATCAGATAACAGTCTGATGGGAACTCCTTTGTAGGTAACTGTCTCCTTTCCTCTTGCTGCTTCTAGGATTCTCTACTTCATTTTAATCTTGGGTAATGTAAGTATGATGTGCCTTAGTGTGTGCTTCCTTCAGTCCAGCTTCTTTGGGACTCTCAGAGCTTCCTGGACTTCCTGGAAGTCTATTTCCTTTGCCAGATTGGGCGGGGCGGGGGGGGGGAGGGTTCTCCTTATTATTTGTTCAAATAAGTTTTCCACTTGTTGCTCTTCCTCTTCTCCTTCTGATACCCCTACAATTTGGATGTTGGAGTGTTTAAAGATGTCTTGGAGGTTCCTAAGCCTCTCTTCATTTTTTTGAATTCTTGTTTCTTTATTCTTTTCTGTTCGGTTGTTTCTTTCTTCTTTCGGGTCCACTCCATTGATTTGAATCCCAGTTTCCTTCCCATCACTATTGGTTCCCTGTGCATTTTCCTTTACTTCACTTAGCATAGCCTTCATTTTTTTTTAATGTTGTTTGTGACCAATTTCAACCAATTCTGTGAGCATCCTGATCACCAGTGTTTTGAACTGTGCGCCTGATAGGTTGGCTATCTCTTCGTCACTTAGTTGTATTTTTTCTGGAGCTTTGATCTGTTCATTTGTTTGGGCCATTTTTTTTTTTATTGTCTTGATGCACCTGTTACATAGCGAGGGGCAGAGCCTTAGGTATTCACCAGGGCAGGGCAACCCAGTTGTGGGGGACAGATCTGAGAGGGAACAATGGTGCTTGGTCCGCTCTCTGCCAGATTTCAGTCACTTCCCCTGCTTCCCACAAGCCAATTGTGCCCTTCTGGTGCTGATTCCTGCATGGGTGGGTTTGCGTATGCTTTAGGATCCTGTGGATCTCTCCAACAAACTCTCCTGTGAGGCTGGGAGTTTGTCCCACTACTGCCTCAACCCCCACAGGTGTTTTCAATCAGAGGTTTCCAGCTTTATTTCCCAAGCTCTGGTCCTGAGTTGAACATTTTGTCCCACTCCCTAGTTGTTTCTCCTGGTTTATCTGCGAGTGAATGTGGGACTGTCCACTCCACGAGCCGCCACCTTGCTAAGTCCACCAGCCACTGCCTAGCCCGCCTCGGCCCTCCAGCCACCACCTTGCTATGAGTCCTCTCCTCCTGGCTGCCCATCTCTGCCCCTCCTACCCATCTGAATGAGTGTGTCTTTTTTAACTCCTTGGTTGTCGGACTTCCATACAGTTTGGTTTTCTGTCATTTCTGGTTGTTCTTTTGTTTTTAAATTGTTGTTGCCCTTCTTTTGGTTGTGCTAGAAGGTGCAGTGTGTCTACCTACGCCTCCATCTTGGCCACAAGTCGTCAACAACAACTTTAAAAACAAAAAAACAACCAGAACTGCCAGAAAATCAAACTGTATGGAAGTTTTACAACCAAGGAGTTAAAGAAGAAACATTCATCCAGATGGACAGGAAGGGCAGAGAAGGGTAGCTGGGGCAGATAGGACTTACAGGAAGGTGGCAGCTGGAGTACCAGAGCAGGCAAGGCAGTGGCTCTTGGACCAGGTGAGGTGACAGTGGGTGGACTGGGAAGTCCCACATTTGTGTGTGGATAAACAGGGAGGAACAACTGGGGAGTGAGACAGATCTCGCAACCCAGGATTCCAGCACAGGGAAATAAAGCCTCAAAACCCCTGACTAAAAAATGCTGTTGGGGTTGCAGCAGTGGGAGAAACTCCCAGCCTCACAGGAGAGTTCTTTGGAGAGACCCACAAGGTACAAGAATGTACACAAACCCACCCACCCAGGAATCAGCACCAGAAAAGCCCAATTTGCTTGTGGGTAGTGGAGGAAGTGGAGAAAGCCTGTTCAGAGCAGAGCAAGCAGCACTGTTCCCTCTTGGACCCCTCCCCCACATACAGAGCCACAGTGCAGCAATGTGGGTTGCCCCACCCTGGCAAATACCTAAGACTCCACCCCTTACCACAAAACAGGTGAGTGGTGACAAAAAAAAAATGGCACAAATGAAAGGACACATCAAAGCTCCAGAAAAAATACAACTAAGCAATGAAGAGATAGCCAACCTATCAGGTGCACAGTCCAAAACACTAGTAATCAGGATGCTCACAGAATTGGTTGAGTATGGTACAAAATAGAGGAAAAACTGAAGGCTATGAAAAGTGAAATAAAGGAAAATGAACAGCGAACCAATAGTGACAGGAAGGAAACTGGGACTCAAATCAAAGTTTTGGACAAGAAGGAAGAAATAAACATTCGACCAGAACACAATGAAGAAGTAAGAACTCAAAAATATCAGGAGAGGCTTAGGAACCTCCAGGACATTTTTAAACGTTCCAACATCCAAATCATAGGAGTGCCAGATGGAGAAGAGGAAGAGGAAGAAATTGAAAACTTATTTGAAAAAATAATGGAGAACCTCCCCAATCTGGCAAAGGAAATAGACTTCCAGGAAGTCCAGGAAGCTCTGAGAGTCCCAAAGAAGCTGGACTGAAGGAAGCACACACTAAGGCACATCATACTTACATTACCCAAGATTAAAATGAAGTAGAGAATCCTAGAAGCAGCAAGAGGAAAGGAGACAGTTACCTACAAAGGAGTTCCCATCAGACTGTTATCTGATTTTTCAAAAGAGACCTTACAGTCAAGAAAGGGCTGGAAAAAAATATTCCAAGTCATGAAAGGCAAGGATCTGCATCCAAGATTGCTCTATGCAGCAAAGCTATCATTTAGAATGAAAAGGCAGCTAAATTGTTTCCCAGATAAGGTCAAGTTAAAGGAGTTCATCATAACTAAGCCCTCATTATATGAAATGTTAAAGGGACTTATCTAAGGAGAAGAGAAAGATCAAAAACCAACAACAGTAAAATGACAACAAACTCACAACTATCAACCATGGAACCTAAAAAAACAAAAACAAACTAAGCAAACAACCAGAACAGGAACAGAATCACAGAAATGGAGATCTCATGGAGGGTCATCAGTGGGGAACGGGTGGGGGGAGAAAGGGAGAAAAGGTAGAGGGAATAAAGAGCATAAACAGTAAGTACAAAATAGACAGGATCAGGTTAAGAATAGTATAGAAAATGTAGAACCCAAAGAACTTATAAGTGCAACCCATGGACATGAACTAAGGGAATGAGGAATGTGAGTGGGTGATGGGGTGCAGGGTTGAGGGAAAAAAGAGGGGCGGAATGGGACAACTGTAAAAGCATAATCAATAAAATATATTCTAAAAATTAAAAAAGAATACACAATTTTATAAAAATAAAATACATAGCTCTTTTGCAGCCATTGCTGAGGTGCCAGCAGTCAAAATGAAGTTCAATCCCTTTGTGACTTCTGACCAGGGCAAGAACCATAAAAGGCATTTCAGTGCGCCTTCCCACATTTGCAGGAAGATTATGTCTTCTCCTCTTTCCAAAGAGCTGAGACAGAAGTACAATGTTCAATCTGTGTCCATCCGAAAGGATGATGAAGTTCAGGTTGTGTGAGGACATTACAAAGGGCAGCAAATTGTCAAAGTAGTCCAGGTTTACAGGAAGAAATACGTCATCTACATTGAACGAGTGCAGCAGGAGAAAGCTAATGGTACAACTGTTCATGTGGGCATTCACCCCAGCAAGGTGGTTGTCACTAGACTAAAACTGGACAAAGACTGCAAAAAGATCCTCAAATGTAAAGCCCAAATATTGCCAAGTAGGAAAGGAAAAGGGCAAATACAAGGAAGAAACAATTGAGAAAATGCAGGAATAATGTAATCTTATACACAGCTTTAGTTAAAAACTTGAAATCAAAAAAATACATACACACACATATAAAATGAAAGAGAGAGAGGAAGAAAGAGAGAAGAAATGTGGCTATTGTTAAAAAATAGTAAATTTGAATAAATAGTGTGTGGGAGTTTTCTGTACTATTCTTGAAATTTTTTTCTAAGTGTAATTATTTCAAAATGAAGTCTAAAAAAATTAATTGCAAGGGTGAAAGGAAATCTGTTCCTCTGCTTGTGTGTCCAAAGGGCTTTTGATGAATTATTTGTGTGACAGATGAATATTTGTATGTCTATATTGCTAGATCCAAACTTTCTAAGGGAAGTTCTTAGTGCCAAGGCATGGACTGTACAATAAGTTTTCGCTATTAATGTGACAAAGCTCCATTGTGGACCTAGAAAACACTGGATAAGGCCTATCTATTTATTCCTCCTCAGTAGTCTGACTAAGTGGGTGGAGATTTCCTGTTGGCTTTTATGGTTTTCTTTTGTTTGGAAGAATATATCTCAGACACAGCATGTGAGGGGGGACCCAAAAAACCCCTGGAATTCATTTATTAAAAATTGTGTATTTATTCTTACGTGTTTAAATTTCAGTCACCTTCTAAGTACTCTTCATTTGATGCAATACACCCATTAAGACTTTTTTCCCATTGTTTAAAACAGTTTCTGAACTGGTCAATTTTGATATCTTTTAGTGCTTCTGCCTTTGTGTTGTTTTGTTTCACTTCATCTACATCAGCAAAACCTTTCCTTTTGGGTACTTTTTTTATCCCAGGAAACAAAAAAAGTCACTCGGGGTAAGATCAGGTGAATGGAGGGGAGTGGGGCACAGAGGTCACACCATTTTTTGGTCAAAAACTGCTGAACACTCAGTGCTGTGTGGGCAGCTGCACTTCTAAATCACCCATCATGGAATGGACAAACATGTTGAAAGAGCCTTCAAAAAAACTCACTGAAGCCCAATGCAGCTTCTCACAACAATGCCAGCTGGTACACTGATACAGATAAGTTCCTAAACATTCACCTAGTGGAGGAAGCCTGTATTTCAAGGAACCTGCCTTCCAGAAGACAATTCATTTTGGGGGGATCCCCCTTGTATACTCTCATATATTCTTTGTACTTTTAATATTCATCTATTACCCAAAAAATGTCTCCACCAAGTACTTACTAACTTGATTTGAAACCAACCATTACTACCTTTACACAGTCATTTCTTATTCCAAAATGATTTCACTATCTAGAAGGGTATTTTTGCAGGATTGTACTAGCAAAATATTGGAACCAACTTAGGGGTCAATCAATAGAGTATTGATTAAATGTATTCATGCAATAGAAAATTGTGTAGATGATAAAAATAAAAGAATGAAGAAGCTCCCTAACAGTGGGCTATGAAACAGTCTCCAAGGTAAAAAATAAATGAAGCAACTCTATATGACTAGATAATGAAACAATTTCCAAGGTATAATTTTAAAAGCAATTTGCAAAATCATGTGTAAGTATAAGACTATTGTATTTTAAAATCTGCTTGAATGAGTAAGCAATGAGTGGACAATTAATGTTTTTGCCTGCTTAAGCACATGCCTGTATACCTATATGCAGAGCATTTTCTGGAAAGATATACAAGAAATCAGTAACAGTGATAACCCGTGGAGAAGGGAACAATAGGTGGGAGTACATCTGGGGAACAAGGTGGGGAGAAAGACTTCATTTATATCTTTCAAGTTTTACCAAATTTAATGTAGGAGTCAGTGCCCCTTAAGTAGTAAACACTTAGGGTCCTTTCTCATCATGTAGGCTTAAGCAAAGACAAATCACTGTAGCCAAGGAAATTGTCCTACTATAGTATGAGTATTATGAATATTGAGTTAATAACTTCTCATATTTTTGCTCAAGAAGCTAGCCTTATCTTTGCACATAGTAGGTACTTAATGATTGTTTATGGAATTGAGTTCAACTGAATTGATTTGCAGTGCTTTTAGGGGTATGTCTATATATATTCACACATGCTTGCTGGTTTAAATCTAGGCATGTTAGCATTTCATGTGTTTCTACCTTTTCTCTCCTAAAGGAAAAAAGGATCAAACTAACATTTATTTTCTACTCTCAAGAACTTAAAACTTAGCCAGCAAGTGGATATAAATTAGTGCCTCCTTTTTGAAGGGCATTTTGGTGTTATAAAGCAGCCTGTAACATATACTCAGGTTGTAACCCAGTCATCTCAACCCTAACAATTTATCCTAAGGAAGCAATTACACACTTCAGAGAAAGATGTATGTACAAGGAAGTTCATTGCAATATTTCAGTTAATATTGAAAATTTGGAAAGAATCTTAAGTGTTCATGTGTAGGTAACTAGTTAATTAAAGCATGGTATGTCCGTTAAAAATGATGATTCCCGATTCCTCGGCGGTCACCGAGCAGATTGGACTCTTCTCCAGTGCGCCTTCCTCGACTTCCTCAGCAGCCATGTCTGATAAACCTGATATGGCCGAGATTGAGAAATTCGATAAGTAGAAATTTTAGAAGACTGAAAAGCAAGAGAAAAATCCGCTGCCTTCCAAAGAAACGACTGAACAGGAGAAACAAGCAGGCGAATCATAATGAGGACTGCACTGCCAATATGCACTGTACATTCCACAAGCATTGCTTTCTTATTTTACTTCTTTTAGCTGTTTAACTTTGCAAAGAGGTTGGATCGGTTTAAATGACTGTGCTGCCCCTTTTCACATCAGAACTACTGACAATGAAGGCCGCACCTGCCTCTCTCATCTGCTTCTCTAGCTGGCAGGGAAGGAAAAGAACTTGCCTGTTGGTGAGGGAAGAAGCTGGGTGGGATGACAGTGAAATCTAGGGTAAAACCAAAGGTGTTCTGGTCCAAGGTGTTCTGAAGGCTGTAAAATGCAGTATAATCAGAGTGTCATTTTTTTTGTTAAAATGATTTTAATTATTGGAATGCACACTTTTTAAATGTGCAAATAAAAAGTTTTAAAACCTGAAAAAAATGATGATTCCGTCCTATATTTATCGATGAGGAAAATATCTATAGCATGTTGTTAAGTGATAGAAAGAAATTAAATGTGTGTTTGCCCTTTTTATAAATTTTCTACATAGGTCACTATGTGTATATCAATAGCTATCTGGGAGAAATTTCATCAAAGTATTCAAAATGTTTATTTCTCCATGATGGATGATTATTATTTCCTTTCTGTATTTTTCATATTATTTACATTTTTCTGGAGTATACATTGTATCACTTTTACCAAAAAAAAAACTCTTAAAGAAAAACAATAAACTGATATCCCTAATTTCACTCTTTGACTCAATAAGTATTTGTTGATTGCACCAGAGTATCCTAGACTTCTGTTTCTTAATTTACAGACTGCAGAATATTCTATGCATCCATGTAAGAAAACACTGAACTAAGCATACTTATAAAGGCTCCTTTTGAAAATTTAGGCACACACACACAAAAAGAAATCAGAACAGTAGTTGTCTTTGGGGGAGGTTGAGATGGGAATTGTTTGGGAGAAAGTATGAACAAACATTTTGGGGTGATGGTAATGTTCTAGAAGTTTGTGTTACAGAGATATACACATTTGTTGAAACTCAGAAGTTACTCTTAAGATTTGTATATTACTCCATATGTAAATCTTACATCTAAAGAAAACAAACAAATTGGACCTTAGGTAGTGATATTGATGTCTAGAATTTACTCTGAAATGCACCAAAACCAAGATAGATTAATGGATGGTTTGAGGAATGGATATAGGTGAAGAGATATATAACAAAGCAAATATAATAAAATATTAATTGTAAATCTAGGTGGTACATATACTTGTGTTCACTATAAAATTCTTTTAATGTTGTTATTAAAAAATTTTCATATTAAAATGTTGAGAAAAATGTAAGCACCAATCAACCATTGATATATTGAATATGTTTATTATTTATCCTTATAAACTAAATTCAACAGATTGAGTTTTGGAATTTGCCCCCCAGGAAAATTCAATCTTTTTGAATAGGTAAGCTATATAAATACATATATATGACATAATTAGTCATAAGGCTGTCTTCATGAGTGGTAACTGTGTAGTCACACAGAGCCCCACACTTGGTTTAATGTTCCATTGTCGCAGTATTGAAATTCTTAATAATTCTTAAACAATGGGTCCTGTATTTTCATTTTGCATTGGGCCCTGTAATTTACATTTCTAGTCTAGACTAATTAACAATAGCAATATTTTAGCATACATTATCTTCTCCCTATGTACAGCATTGTTAAACACATGACATACATCATTTTACTGAATCCTCAAAAAAGTACTAGATGAGTAGCTACTATTAACACCCCTATTTTACAGATGAACCTACTAAAGCTCAAAAAGGGAAGCTATTTACTCGTGTACATATTTATTGTATCCTCAGTATGCCAAGTAACACATTACACACGGTTGATAATAAATATTTGTTGAATAAATAACAATAATAATAATAGCAGCTTCGTTTATTGGGCACCTTCCAGGAGGCTAGAATGCTCCAACTGAAACCTGACATGTTCTCCCCTAAACCAGACTCCCCACCTTTGGTGTCACTACCTCAAGGCCACATTTCCTACCACCTTAATTTAGGTCAGGTCTCCTTTTGTGATACCTTAGGCTTCTTTATATCATTCATTACCATTGTAATTAGGTAGTTCTTTGTTTAATGCCTGTTTTCCCCCTGGACTGAAATCTCAGTGAAAGTGACTCATTTTTATCTGTTCAGCACTCTGTTCCCAGTATCCAGTATTGTAACTAGAGCATAGCCTGCCTACCTGCCTGCCATAACTTGATTATATATTTTCTCATTTAATCCTCAACCCTGTGAGGTAAAAACTGTTATCATCACTTTACAGGTGAAGAAGGTAAGGCTCAGAGAAATTAAGTCTGAGTTACCTCACCACAGGAAAAGCACCTACAACATAGTGAACCTGCATTTGCCTGAGTCCAAAGATCTCTTGTCATTTCACTGCAGCCCACTGTTTCCACATGACAATCTGCTTGACATTATCTTCTATTTCTAGGAACCATTTATTCCTTTAATATCTCATTCAGCTCCTATTTTTACTGATTGACCTCAGGACTCTCTAATGAAGAGGAGACATGCTTTCCAAGAAATAATTACAGCAGGTGACGTAAACAGTCTGGCTAAAGGCAGGATTTTATTTCTTAACCTTAAGTAAAGCAGCTGGAAACTCTACCATTAAAAAGCCAAGGATCCAATTTCCCTTTGGTACTAACTCTTCCTTAGCCCTGGGAAACACCTTGAAGTGATCTCTTGGGCTATGTAAGTATAAAATAATCACTCATGTCTAGTTCTTGGGAAAGGCTCGAAATAATTGAGGTAAAGCAAATGTAGATGCTTCAAGCTGTTAATAAGATGTCTTTTGGTAATTTTCTGTCCCTAAAGATTATGATTTCTATATGGAAATGTTTTTCCCTAAGTGTGGATTTAGACAGCCCTAAGCTTATGCATTACCAGATATCTTTGCAGAGTTGGGAGTACTATCCTTTCATCAGTTGTTTGTGAGGGTCATGGAACTGGATGGAAAGGAATGCTGGGAGAGTGCACAGGCTTATTTTCTTTAGCCAGTGCTGGAGGAGAGACTGAACTAGAAAAAGAGAATGCTTGGCCCATCATTCCATGGTGTGCCTTATTGTGTTAAGACTGAAAATCCCAGACCTTATGAATTGCACTGATGACAGATGGTGTTGCACCTTGCCTTTTGTAGAACACAGGACATGAGAATATCATTTGGTTGTCACAGAGTTTTTTGTGCCATTCTGAGGGTAAGTCTAGATTGTGGATCTCTCATAGTAGCTACTGCTAATAACAGTATAAGTTGCCCTATTATATTTCTTTTCTGATATTTCTCAGGCCTCATGAAAAGTCTTGTTAACAATCATAGCTTGACCTCAGTTGTGCTCTTGAGCTTGTTCCACTTTCTTGGAGTAATATCAAGCATTTCCCAAAGTCAGTGGTAGAAACAATGACAATCATTTGTGCAAGACAATGGTGCCTAATGGAACTGCATCCAACAGGATGAGAAAGAGCTGGGCTGCAGCAGAAGAACAGGAGAGACTGTTCCTGACAGCACAAGAGCTACATCAGAAATACAGAAGAGGAAGAGGTTGCTTTTTCCAGGAAATGGACTGTGAGGACTTATGCCAACATTAAAAGTAAGCTAGTGAGATAAGATATATTTTTATTACTCTGTATGCCATAGTTAGTCTTGAAGATGGCTCCCAATGATCCTTGTTTTTTTGTATTCATGTCCTTATGAAGTCTTCTGCCACAGTGAGTCACAGCTAGTCTATGTGAACAACAGAGTATGGTGGAGATTACAGTGTGACTTCCAAGAGTAGTTGTAAAGGATTCATAACTTCTGCTTTGATCTCTTGGATTGCTTGCTTTGGGGGATCAGTCATCTCATGAAGACTCTTTGTTTTTGTGTATTTTATTGATTACGTCATTACAGTTGTTCCAAGTTTTCCCTCTTTACCCCTCTCCACCTAGTACCCCACTTCCCTCCAGCAATCATCCCCTTAGTTCATGTCCTTGGGTCGTACATATAAGTTCTTTGCCTTCTCCATTTCCTATAGTATTCTTAACATCTCCCTGTGTATTTTATAGCTACCAATTATACTCTTTAATCCCTGCACCTTTTTCCATTCTCCTCCTTCCCCCTCCTAGATGATAACCTTCCAAATGATCTCCATACCTATGATTCTGTTGCTGCTCTAGTTGTTTGCTTAGGTTTTGGGGGGGGATTTTTTAGATTCAATTGTTGATGGTTGTGAATTTGTTGCCTTTTTGATGTTCATAGTTTTGATCTTTATTCCTTAAATAAGTCCTTTTAACATTTCATGTAATAATGGCTTGGTGATGATGAACTCCTTTAGCTTTATCTTGTCTGGGAAGCACTTCATCTGTGCTTTACTTTATCTGGAAGCACTTTTTCCCACCACATGTGAATGTGGGATCACCTGTGCCCATTCCACCATCACCACTGCCTCTCTGCACCACATTGCATCTCCTCGTCTCTCCACCCCATCTCCCCATCTCCACCCCTCCTAACTGTCTGGATGAATGTGGCTTCTTTAAATCATTGGTTATCAGACTTCCATACACTTTGATTTTCTGATGGTTGTGCATATTACTTTGAGATTTAGTTGTAATTCTTTTCATGGTTGTGCAAGGAGGCAAAGCATGTCTACCTATGCTTTCATCTTGACCAGAAATCCTGTGTTGTTTTTTTTTAATCTTCACCTGAGGATTTCTTTTTTTCATTGCTTTTAAAGAGAGAGGGTGGGGGGAGAGAGAGAGAGACAGAGAGAGAGAGAGAGGCAGAGAGACAGAGACTCTTAAGTAGCTCTGTTGTGAAGCTGACAGAAAAGGAACTGAGGCCTCCAGCAATATCCAGCACCAACTTGCCAGCCTTATGGTAAGCCATGGGAAGTGGGTCTTCTAGCCCTTCTCAAACCTTCAGATGACTGCAGCCCCAGCTAATATTCAACTGTACCTCATGAGAAACTCCTAGCCAGAACTTCCCAAACAAATGGTTCTCACATTCTTGACCCATAGAAACTATGAGAGATAAATGTTTATTACTGTTGTAAGCCACTAAGTTTTAGGATAATTTATTATGTAGCAATAAGTATATAAAACACTGTGCTCATATAGAATAAATGCCTATGTGAATCTATTGCTTAAATTGGTCAGAAAAGTCTTCAGAAAAAAGGGGACATGAACTGAGTCTTCAAGGTGAGTAGGAGCATGCAGGTAGATGTAGACAGAAAAAGGGGAGCCATTTCAGGCTGAAGGAACAGCTTGACCACAAAGCCAGAAATAAGAGAGCATGATTTGTTTAAAAAACAGCAATTAGCTCAGCATGACTAGGTGCAGTATGTTTAAAGAATGAGGTAGAAAGAGATTAGGAGAGTAGACAGAAACCAGCACACAAAGTACCTTTTATACCATGTGCACGTATCTAATATTTTTTTTTATCCTAAAGGTAGTGAGAAGCCACTGAAGAAATTTCAAACAGGAAACTGACATTATCAATTGTATACTTTAGAATGATGGCCAAATGGAAGATGGATTGGAGGCAGAAAGGCCATTTTGAAACTTCTGCAAGTCCAGATGAGAAATGATTAGTGACTTAACTAAGTCTTTAACAGGGTGAACAGAGAAGGGGGAATGGTTTCAGAGGGCTTTTAGGAGGTAAAATTTTTTAAATTACTTTATTATTGTTCAATTACAGTTGTCTGCATTTTCCCCCCACCATTCTCCCCCAAACCCACCGCCCTCCCTTGCTTCTACCCTCCCTCTTGGTTTTGTCCATGTGTCTTTATAGTAGCTCCTGAAAACCCTTCTCCCCACTATCTCCTCCACCCTCCCTCCTGGCTAGTGTTAGATTGTTCTTAATTTCAATGTCTCTGGTTATATTTTGTCTGCTTTTTCCTTTTGTTGATTATATTCCAGTTAGAAGTGAGATCATATGGTATTTGTCCCTCACCACCTGGCTTATTTCACTTAGCATAATGCTCTCCAGTTCCAGCCATGCTGTCTGTTGTAAAGGATAGGAGCTCCTTCTTTCTCTTTGATGCATAGAAGGAGCTATAATTTTTTTTTAACATGAGGGATGAGGGAAAGGAAAGATATGGGATCCAGGAAGAGGAGAAAGATTTGAGGGGGTGCATTTGAGTGATCTATGGGACATTCAGGTAAGCATTTACAGTGGGAAACTAGAAACACTGGTCTGGCATTGAAGCCAAGAGGGAATAAGGTCAGGCTAAAGATGACACTTGAGTTTTGAAGGCTTTTTCAGGCTAGCATCTGTTATTAAAATGTAAACAATTCTATGAGATGGAATAAAATCTAAATAAAATTTAAAGTTGAGACTTATCTTTCACTGACAACAAAACCATTTAGAAATAAAATCTACAATAAGAACTTGGGATAGGATTGGAGGAATGAATTAGAACCAGGTACAGGCAGTGAAAGTAGCTTGAAGACCATTTTCTAATATCTTCCAGTTTTGCTGAGAATTCTACCATCAGCAGAACTTGATGACTAAGTAGATTTAAGGTTGAAAGATAGGGCACAGTCTAAAAATTATTCACCCACCCCAAAATGTTTTATTTTTAAATCAACTTGTTTTATCACCTCTAATATCTCATGGCCTATGCTCCTTTTCTTTATCATTGTTCTAATTTTTCTTTCCAATTAAATTTTGCTTCTCTTTATTTCACCTATTTCCAGTAAATTTGTATCAGTTTTATGATCTACTTCCTCCTCATCCCCCTTCTTCCTCTTCCTGCTTTTGGGAACAAAAGAAAACAAAACCTTGTCTTTTACTGAACAGGTGTGGCAGAGTTCTTGATTTCCTTATTATTTTACAGGCATGGTGCATTTCTTGATTTCATTGTCAACAGTCATCTAATTCTTTGAAATTGCTTTTCAACTAATACAGTGATTTTTCATTTCCAACACCTAAGTATGGCCTAGAACACAACAACACTTGGAACTCAACAAATTCACCTGATTTGACCTGATCTACTTATGTAGAACTATGTATTTAGGAATATTATTCCATAAGTGCAGTGTTCATGGCATTATATTTCAAGGATTAATAAAAGTAACTTGCAGGTCATATAGTTTTGTAATCAAGCTGGGAAGAAGAATCACTGTAATAAATGTAACAAAATCCCAGATATTAAGTAGTACTTTTTCCTTTGGTTGTTTCAAATTTGCCTCAGTTAAAAAAAAAAGTAGTATCAGTGGAATTCATGTCATTTTATCTGTGGAAACAATTGTGATTTTAATAAATAACCACTTAATTTTTGTTAGCAAGAAAATCCAATGAATGTTAAAAATGTGTAAATGGAGCTGAGTGTTTTTACCAGAGTGTTTAGTGGTTAGCATAGACATCACTTAATGTATTTAACTTTTTCAACATTTAATTGATGAAAATGGAGACTTAATAAAAATTTTCTAAGGTGAAAAATGTCTAATAAATATTTTAAATTTAGCTTTAGATAAACCAGTTTTACAGCATAAAGGTAAAATTATAAAGTTCTAGGTAGTAGTTTTTTTTCTAAGAAAACATTTTTTTTTCTGATTACATAATTGAGACATGATCATTTAAAAAATTTGGTTAATCCTGAAAAGCAAGAAATAAATTAAATTATATAAACCTCACTAGCCACAGGTAAGCATTGTTCGCATTGTTCACATTGTGTGAATTTGCTTCCAACCACTTCTTCATACATATATTTGTGTATGTATTTATATACATATGGTTTGACTTACATGGAATCCTACTCTACATACTATTCTGTAAACTGATCCTTTCATTTCACAACATGTGTGAACACCTTTCCACATCTATATATACAGATTTGTTCCAGCTTTCTAAACAGATGCATATAAATACCATAATTTAATCAACCATTCCCATGTTGTCAAACATTTAGGTCCCTCCAAGGTTTTCCTTTAATTACCAATTCCATGGCGAACGTCCCTGTCCTATTTATTTTATTCATTCATTCATTCAAATAAAACATGGCTCAGTGCCCCCACTCATCAAAGTGGACTAACGTTATTTCTCGTATTCTTTCTTCATTGCAGTGAACTACACAAACTCTCTAGCAGGTGACTGGGCCTGGGAAACTGAATTGGGGTTATGCTAATCTTGGGTTATCCTTTGTCAGGCCACATACAGCTCTCTTTGTTCTCCAGAGCAAAGGAGCCCAGGACTCCTATACTGTTTCCAGGGTTTCAGTGCTTACTTAGATCGTCTCCCAGGCATCCTGTAGCCATCCCAACCTGAGTCATGTCTTTGCTAGATGCTCCAAGAAAGGAAGGCATGTGAAAATCTTAAAATCTCACAATCCATTCCCAGCCTCAGTGCTGTCTTTACATTAGCAAAACCTATTTTCTTGAGGCAATGGAAAAAAGGGGGAACTACCACTCAGTCTTTGCAGATAAATACGTAACAGACAACTAGACAGTTGACTTTGGAGGAATTACTTAACCTCCTTAAACCTCAAAATTTTTTTTTTAATTTATAGAGTAGCAGGAATTAGCAACTCCATCCTGGCAATTGTAGAGGCCAGAAAACTTGGTTGTCTTTAGTTCCTCTCATTCTCTCACTCCCACTCATCTTCTACCTCCTGAATGTTCTAAATAGATCCAGAATCTGACCACTTCTGTTTACCTCCACTACTACTACCACCTTGAGCCAAACCTCCATCATGACTCACCTGGATCTTTGCAGCAGCCTCCTACTAGGTCTCTCTGATTCTGCCCTTGTTCCCTTGTGACCAGTTTTCAAGACAATAGTCCATGAGTCTTTCAAAAATGTTCATGACTTTGTATTTAACTTAGAAGAAAAGACAAAATTCTTAGACTAAATTATAAAGACCCCCTCTGTGATTTAGCCCCACCTCCCCTTCTTTAGCCTCAACACCAACCACCCTCTTATTCAGTCACTCTCCCTTGCAAAAACACGTGCCTTTTGTTTTTTTCTCTGCCTCCAGCTATTCTCAAAGATAGTTATCTCTATTTGGGTGTTTGCTCTCACCTTTATCTTTATCAGTATCTCCATACTCTGCTTCATTTTTATTCACAACACCTATCACTAACAATTGCATGTTTGTTTGTTTGTTTATTGTCTCATAAAACTGGAATGTAAGCCTGCTGAAGGAAGGGATTTGTCTATTTAGTTTTTTAGTGCCTGGCACACTTTAGGGCACAGTGAATATTTCCTGAATGAATAAATGACCAATCATAACACTCATTATTGTTCAGGGTTGGAGTGAGGATTCATTCTGGTGATTTTTTTTTTTTTTTTTTGGCCTACCAAGTAGTATGAACTAGTTAAATATAGATTTGGGTTGCATCATCATTGTTATTATGTTTAGATTAGTCTTTGATGAATATATAAGAAAAAGGGGCCCTGGCTGGTATGGTTCAGTACATTAAGTGCCAGCCTTTGAACCAAAAGGTCACCTGTTCAATTCCCAGTCAGGGCACTTGCCTGGGTTGTGGGCCAGGTCACCAGTTGGGGGTGCGTGGGAGGCAACTAATTGATGTATCTCCTGAACATTGATGTTTCTCTCCTCTCTCCCTCCTTTCCTTACCCTCTAAAAGTACAAAACAAAAAGAAAAGGGGTGGGGGAAGGGCATTCCATCCAGACTGGAGCAGAGACCTGCAGTAGGGAATACCCTGAAGGCAGGTGTGACATGCACTAAAAGTGTTTGAATATTGATAATAGAGTTGCAAATGTAGATATAGGGCAGAATGTGGAGGAAATTAAACTCAAAGCTCAGAAGTCTATTTGTCCCTTAAGAGTGGGGAACTATCCAGGATTTTCAGCTGAGGATGACAAGATCTTGGTTTTTGAAACTCCTGTGGTGATAATCAGTTATCCTATATTGCAACGTTCCATTTTCTAGTTTTTGAGAGGTGGGTTTGTTAATCAGAGAAAACAATGAGTTCTTTCTTTTAAGAAACTTTGCTGGGCTTTTTCAGGTACAAACTGATAGGACCTGGCTTGTGACCTTACCTATGACCCCCTTTTTTCGTGCTTACATCACACATACACCATGTGGGGCAAAAATAAAAGGCTGAGAACCAGAGCCTTGGGGATTCTCCCTGGAAAAAGTCAGAGCTCCCAGCTATATCGCCTTTGATGATTCTATTTTGTTTAACCTTTGGATTAAATTTTCTTCAGACCTTGGCTATGTTTTGTGTTTTGGTGTTTCACTTCACGTGCAATTTCTGACCACAGCTCATTCAATGACATAACTCCACTTTCAATTAAAATCTTGCCCTCAAAGTGCAGTCCTGGGAACAGCAGCATTGGTATCACCTGAAAGCTTGTTAGAAATACAGAACTCTGAGGACTCGCCCAGCCCAGCTGAATTAAAATCTGCATTTTAACAAGCTCCCTGGTGATTTGTGTGCACATTGTAGTTTAAGAAGGACTAGTCTTAAGCATCCCTTAACTAACGACTGCGCCAACATCCCTCAGGAACCCCGCATCACTTCACATAACACATAAAGTGAGTGCTTTCTCAACAAACTCTCTGAATAAGTCCCCTTAGCAACACTCCACAACTAAAGAACTTTCCACATTCTACATTCTGTATAGAAAATATGAAGCAGCAACTGCTCTGAATGTACAATGTTTCTCAAGACACAATCCTCAGATCACCATGATCCCATGCATTCTGTCCTGGGAGATGCAAAACCACTGAAGATGAATATGGATGCCTGTCCTTTCAACACTAAACCATTTAGCCTCATGATCTGCAGTAAAAATCCTAGTGGTATGGATATAGGTAGTCGCACTCAGTTGATCTGCTCGTGTTCAAATGGAAAAACAGTGAACATCTCCAAGCTATCATGATGAACCAAGGCCAAACCTCTTGGTTCAATATTCCTGGATTCCATAATTTCCGTATGCTTCAAGGTGGGGAGGAACACCTGAAGGTTGGTCATTAACTTTAGCCCAGCAGGTGAAGCCAGTGACAAATTTAATTAGATTGATTTGATTAATTTTCTTTTTTTAATTGTTCAAGTACAGTTGTCTCCATTCCCCTCCCCCCACACCACTTCCCCACCTCACACATCCCCACCTCCCAATCTTGATCCTACCCCCCTTTGGCACTGTCCATATGTCCTTTATACATGTTCCTTGATGACCCTTCCCATTCCCCACCCCCCATTGTGCCCTCCCCTGTCCTCTCTGGTTACTGTCAGTTTGTTCTTTATTTCCAGGTCTCTAGTTATATTTTGCTTGCTTGTTTGTTTTGTTGATTAGGTTCCACTGATAGGTGAGATCATACGGTGTTTGTCTTTCACCACCTGACTTATTTCACTTAGCATAATGCTCTCCAGATCCATACATGCTATCATGAAGGGTAGGAGCTCCTTATTTCTTCTGCTACATAGTATTCCATTGTGTAAATGTACCACAGTTTTTTGATCCACTTATTTACTGATGGGCACTTAGGTTGCTTCCTGCACCTGGCTATTGTAAATTGTGTTGCTGTGAACATTGGGGTGCATAGGTTGTTTGGAGTTAGAGTTTCAGGATTCTTAGGGTATAATCCCAGCAATGGAATTGCCAGGTCAAAAGGTAGTTCCATTTTTTGTTTTATGAGGAAATTACATACTGCTTTCCACAGTGGCTGCACCAGCCTACATTCCCACCAACAGTGCACTAGGGTTCCCTTTTCTCCACAGCATCACCAGTACTTGTTGGTTGTTGATTTGTTTATGATGGCCATTCTGACAGGTGTGAAGTGCTATCTCATTGTGGTTTTAACTTGCATCTCTCTGATGGCTAGTGATGCTGACCATCCTTTCATATGTCTTTGGGCCCTCTGTATGTCCTCTTTGGAGAAGTGTCTGTTCAGGTCCTTTGCCGATTTTTTATTGGGTTGTTTGTCTTCCTGGAGTGGAGTCATGTGAGTTCTTTATATATTTTGAATATCAAACCCTTGTCTGAGGTATAATTGGCAAATATATTTTCCCATACAGTTGGTTTCCTTTTCATTTTGCTGTTGTTTTCTTTAGCCATGCAGAAGCTTTTTATTTTAATGAAATTCCACTTGTTTATTCTTTCCTTTATGGCCCTTGCTCCAGGGGACATATCAGTGAAGATATTGCTGTGTGGAATATGAAGTTTTGCTGCCTATGTTCTCCTCTAGGACTTTTATGTTATCATGACTAGTATTTAAATCTTTTATCCATCTTGAGTTTATTTTTGTATATAATGTAAGTTTGTGGTTGAGTTCCTTTTTTTTTTTTTTTTTGCATGTAGATATCCAGATCTCCCAACATCATTTATTGAAGAGGCTGTTTTTACTCTATTTTATGCATCTGCCCCCTTTCTACAATATTAATTGACCACAGAGACTTGGTTTACTTCTGGGCTCTCTATTCTGTTCCATTGATCTATACATCTGTTCTTATGCCAGTATCAAACTGTTTTGAATACTGTGACCTTATAATATAGTTTGTTGTCAGGTATGGTGATTCCACCTGCTAGTTCTTCTTTCTCAAAATTGCTGCAGCTATTCAGGGTCACTTATAGTTCCAAATAAATTTTTGAAATGTTTGTTCTATATCTTTGAAATACGCTATTAATATTTTAATAGAGATTTCATTGAATCTAAAAACTGCTTTAGGTAGTATGGTCATTTTGATGACATTAATTCTTCTAATCCATTAACACCATATAGGCTTCCATTTGTTTGTGTCTCCCTTAATTTCTTTCTTTACTGTTGTGTAGTTTTCTGAGTACAGGTCTTTTACCTTCTTGGTTAGGTTTATTCCTAGGTATTTTATTCTTCTTGTTGCTATATCAAATTGGATTTTTTCCTGATTTCTGCTTCTGATATTTCATTGTTGGTGTACCAAAATGCCTTCAATTTCTGAATATTGATGTTGTATTCCACTGTTTCACCTAATTCACTTACTAGGTTGAGTAGTTTTTCAGTGGAGTCTATAGGGTCTTCTATGTACACTATCATGTCATCTGCAAACAATGACAGTTTTCCTTCCTCCTTTCCAATTTGGATGACTTCTATTTCTTTTTCTTGTTTGATCACTGTGTCTAGGACTTCCAATACTATGTTGAATAGAAGTGGTGAAAGCAGACATCCTTATCTTGTTCCTGACCTTAGTGGGAAAGTTTTTAGTTTTTGCCCATTGAGTATGATGTTGGCTGTAGGTTTCACCCATATGGCCTTTATTACGTTGAAGTATGCTCCCTCTATTCCCACTTTGCTGAGTGTTTTTTATCATAAATGGGTGCTGTACCTTATCAAATGTTTTCTTCTGCATCTATTGATATGATAATGTGATTTTAGTCTTTCCTTTTGTTTGTGTGATATATTACATTTATTTATTTGCTAGTATTATACCACCCTTGTATCCCTGGAATGAATCCCACTTGATCCTGGTGTATGATCTTTTTAATGTATTGCTGGATGCAGTTTGCTAATATTTTGTTGAGAATTTTAGCATCTATGTTCAACAGTGATATTGGCCTCTAGTTTTCTTTGTTTATTGTATCTTTATCTGGTTTTGGGATTAGGATGTTGCTGGCTTTATAAAAAGAGCTTGGGAGTCTTCCTTCTTCTTGGATATCTTGGAATAGTCTGTGAAGGATAAGGGTTAGCTCTTCCTGAAATGTTTTTTAAAATTATTCTGTGAAACTGCCTGGTGCAGGGCTTTTGTGTGGCAGAAGTTTTTTGATTCCTTATTTGATTTCACCAGTGTTATCAGTCTGTTCAGGCTTTCTGCTGCTTCTTCATTCAGTTTAGAAGATTATATTTTCCTAGAAAATTTGTCCATTTCATCAGGTTTTCACATTTCTTTGTGCATAGTTACTTGCTCATAGTAATTTCTTACAATCCTTTGTATTTCTGAGGTACAGTTATAATCTCTCCTCTTTCATTTGTGATTTTGTTTATTTGGTCTGCTCTCTAATTTGATCAATTTTAAAGATATGTGAAATATCTGCAAGTTATGAAGCAGTTCATAAGGTTACATAAATCATGGTGGTCATAGATTGTTTTTGCCTCTCAGTGTCCCTCCTGCTAAGTTATATCTCAATTTTCCTGTAAGATCTCTTTCTTCCATTCTGAGTTCACTTGATTGAGACAGGGGGCTACTCCCAGTTTTGGGAATGGAGCATGTGACCAGATCTGACCAGCCAGCATACAGAATCCTGCTTACCACAGTGTTGGTCCAAGAATGAGTGTGACCAATTCAACATCAAAAGGTGAATTCCAAGAATTGCTTGAAAATTTCCAGGAAGAAATTCTATTTTTTCATTGGCTTTGAATCTGAGAGGATGTGAAGTTGTAGCTTTTTGCGGGGTGGGGAGAAATCACATAGAAAGAGCTCAAGAATAAAGCCAATTCAGTGAAAGGTCGAACCCAGAAATGAAAAGCAACCAAATTCTGATGACATTATTGAAGCCCTTGGCTACAGACCCCCAAAAAGAAGATATACCCTAAAATTTTAGGTTCTACTAATCACTAAATTTCCTTTTTTTGTTTGTTTTTTTTCTCATGCTCTAAAGGATAACTTTATTTGAACCTATTGATTTCTTTTTACTCATAATTACAAAGATAAAGCAAAATAAAATATTAAGGAAAGGGAAGCTGGTCTTCATAATTTTGCACCTCTAAGTTTTTACTGATGTAACAAACAATGCTTTCAAGCCTGGAGCTACTCACAGATGAATTATGAAAACAAGAAGAAAAATTTCATTTCAAACAGGTTTGGTGGTACATATGCTACAGCAAAAGCTGGTTGTAGTAAATGGTTTCATTTCAAACCCACACTGATATATAAATTAGACATGATTTGGGCATGATCAATTTCTGGTAGATTCAACCCAACAATGTTTACATATATTGTAGACCCTAATTCACTACTGGAGGTTATATTTTCATCAGCAAAATGATGAGAGTAACGACTACTAAGGTGAAATCTATCCCCAGGATTGCTTTGAAAATACACTCTCAAGTCATTAACAGAAAATCTGACTTAATCCAAATTCTTCAGTCATCATCTACTGTGGGCTTTATAGTCACTCCTCTTCTTATTTGACCTCAATCAATTAAATGCCAGTATTTCTCAACTCCACCCCACGGCAATTTTTTCTCCTACTTCTATGCACACAGGATTAGTCAGAACAATTCTGGCCAAATCTGTCTTGACTGCACTGACTCTTCCTCTAGCCAACAGGGACCCTATGTTCACCATGAGCACTTCATTCTTAGACAACTTTTATACCCTTGCTGCCTTTTTCTTTCCTTAGGTGCATACACCTAAAAGCTGTCTAAGCAGGAAATGGATTTCCAATTCCGTGGAGCAGGTAAAGCTCCAACTGCACCAAGTACCTGCCCCACCATTCTGTCATCCCAGCACAAAGTGGGGTTGATTTTTGTTCCAACTCCGGTAATAACTCCTGGAGCAGCATACTAAAGATCATTATGTTCTGCAAACAGTGATACAATTTTGGAAAAGATTGGTTTACACATGAGTTTTTCTTCACTATCTTTGGAAACAATACCAGGTCTGACTTCTATCTCTTGGCACACCTTTAGCACTCCTTTTAGAATACTACCACCAGCTATACCATCCTTAAGGTCATCGACTTCACAGCCAGGTTTATTGACATCAAATGACCTAATAACAATAAATTGGAGTTCTGAAGTAAAATCTCTTGGAGTACTGGAATTTTCTTTACTATGTATTCACAGGCAACTTCAATATTGTATTTCATTGACTTCCAGCCAAGATGGAGGCATAGGTAGACACACTGTGCCTCCTTGCACAACCAAGATAAGGACACCAACAATTTAGAAACAGAATAACAGCCAGAACCGACAGAAAATTGAACTGTATGGAAGTTGGACAAACAAGGAGTTAAAATAGACACGTTCATCCAGACCGGTAGGAGGGGTGGAGTAGGGAAGCTGGGCGGAGAGGGGTCTCATGGCTGAGTGTTGGGACCCGACATGTAAGACCACAGCGGGCAGACCCTGGGCGCATAAGCGGTGGATGGCAAACCCCGGTTGAGGGGTGGCAACCAGCAGACCCAGCGAGGTAGTGATTTGATGTGAAGCAAGGCACTGGGTGCAACCCAGAATCCCAGCGCTGGGAAATAGAGCCTTGGGGCACTGACTGAAAACACCTGTGGGGGTTGAGGCACAGGAAGAGACTCCCAGCCCCACAGGAGAGGTAGCTGGAAAGACCCACGGGGTGCACAAGCCCACCCACAAGGAAATCAGCACCAGAAATGACCAGTTTGCTTGGGGGAAGCGGCGGAAAAGACTGAGGTCCGACGGAGAGTGAAGCAAGTGCCATTGTTCCCTCTCAGACCCTGTCCCCACATACAGCATCACAACCCAGCCACTGGGTTGCCTTGCCCTGGTGAACACCTAAGGCTCTGCCCCTCATATGTAACAAGCGTGACCAGACCAAAAAAAGAAAAAAAAGAAAAAGAGAGAGAGATGGATCAAACAGAAGACCAAATGAAAGACTCAGAACCCATCCTTTTAAGCGACTGAGAGATAGCCAACCTATCAGATGCACAGTTCAAAACACTGGTGATCAGGAAGCTCACAGAATTGGTTGATTTTGGTCACAAATTAGGTGAAAAAGTGAAGGCTACAATAAGTGAAATGAAGAAAAACACACAGGGAACCAATAGTGATGGAAAGAAAGATGGGTCTCACATCAATGGAGTGGACCAGAAGGAAGAAAGACACAATCACACAGAAAAGAATGAAGAAATAAGAATTCAAAAAAAAAAAAAATAAGGAGAGGCTTAGGAACCTCTGGGACATCTGTAAACGCTCCAACATCTGAATTATAGGGGTACCAGGAGGAGAAGAGGAAGAGCAACAAATTGAAAACTCATTTGAACAAATAATAAAGGAGAACTTCCCCAATCTGGCAAAGGAAATAGACTTCCAGGAAGTCCAGGAAGCTCAGAGAGTCCCAAATAGGTTGGACCCAAGGAGGAGCACACCAAGACACCTCATAATTACATTAGCCAAGGTAAAAATGAAGGAGAGAATTCTAGAAGCAGCAAGAGATAAGGAGACAGTAACCTACAAAGGAGTTCCCATCAGACTGTCAGCTGATTTCTCAAAAGAGACCTTACAGGCAAGAAGGGGCTGGAAAGAAGTATTCCAAATCATGAAAGGCAAGGTCCTACATCCAAGATTGATGTATCCAGTAAAGCTTTCATTTAGAATGGAAGGGCAGATAAAGTGCTTCTCAGATAAGGTCAAGTTAAAGGAGTTCATCAGCACCAAGCCCTTATGTTATGAAATGTTAAAGGGACTTATCTGAGAAAAAGAAGATAAAAAACATGTACACTAAAATGACAGCAAACTCACAATTATTAACAACCACACCTAAAACAAAATCAAAAACAAACTATGCAAACAACTAGAACAGGAACAGAACCACAGAAGTGGAGATCACATGGAGGGTTAGCAACAAGAGAGTGGGAGGAGGAGAGAGGGGTAAAAGGTACAGAGAATAGGTAGCATAGATGGTAGATAGAAAATAGACGGGGAGGGCAAGAATAGTATGGGAAATGTAGAAGCTAAAAAACTTATGAGACATGGACATGAACTAGAGTGGGGGAATGTGAGTGGGAGACAGTGTGCAGGGTGGAGGGAATGAAGGGGGTGCAAATGGGTCAACTGTAATAGCATAATCAATAAAATATTTTAAAAATATGTTGTATTTCAGCTGAGCAGAAATTGGAATAATAGGAACACCTTCTGCTACTGTACCTTATACAAATGCAAGGATCTGTTCATACTGTTCTTTAGCCTGACTTTCTTTTCCAAATCAATTTTATTTTGTAGAATCAAAATATGCTTCAGTTTTATAATTTCTATAGCAGCCAGGTGTTCAGAAGTCTGAGGCTGAGGACAAGACTCATTACCAAACTATCTACAGAACAACTGTATCCATTACTGCTGCTCCATTCAGCATATTGGCCATCAAAATATCATGGCCAGGAGAAGCAACAAAGGAAACATATCCGACTAATTTGAAGTTCCCTTTGGTCCCTGGAATGTCTGTAGGAAACTCATCAGGTGTACTACTTCCACAGAATCTATAACATTCTGGCTGAGGACAGCTTGGGTCATCAAATTTATAAATCTTAGCATTAGCATATCTAAGCTTGATTATAATATTTCTTTCTAGTTCATTTTTGAACCTGACAGTGTGAACTCCAGAAATAGCTTTTACAACTGTGGATTTCCCATGAGCTACATGAGCAATTGTACCTATGTTAATTGTGGTTTGTCTGCCAATAACTTCATGTGAAAGTGGCATCAATTTGGTAACATCCAAGGAAGTGATATCTTGGCGAGAAAGATACAGCTGGCCAAGAGTCATGCCAGCCACCATCTTGTCTGGAGAGGAAGGAAGTCCTTCCTTTTATTGTTTAATAACTTCACTTGAGTTGGGTTTTCTGTCACTTGCATCCAGAAGAGTCCTAACTGATACATACATAAATTCTAAATTATATGGTACCTACTGTAAATGTTTTCCTCATCCCATTTGTTTTCATTTTTTAAAAAATTTTTATTGAATTTATTGGGGGTGACATTGGTTAATTAAATTATACAGGTTTCAAATGCACAATTCTATAAACCATCATTCGTATATTGTATTGTGTGTTCACCACCCAAAGTCAAGTGTCCTTCCATCATCACTTATCCCCCCTTATCCTGTTTTTCCTCCCCCACGCCCCTTTCCCTTGGTAATCACTGTTGGAGTCTGCTCTGCCTGGTATCAGGAAGCTGTAATCCCCCATAACTTAGGCTGAGTGAGAGACCTCCGAACCAGGAGCCACTAAGGAGACAAAACTTATTTCTCTGGCATGAACGCTGCCTGTTCTGTGCCTGGCCTCCTATGCTTGATCAGTTAGCCAATGACGGGTACAATTTCTCATGGAGGGAATCACCTAAGACAGGCATTATCACAAGGAGGCCTCAGGGAAGAGACGCGGGGCTGTGGAAATGAAGGGGTGATGGACATCAACCCCTGCCCCCTTGGCTTTGTCAAAGCCTGAGTCCTTGTTCTTAGATGTGAGAAATCCAAGTCTCCTGGCTGCCTTTGTCTCCTTTGCCTGACTCAGGCCTGCAGAAATAGCAAGGGTGGTGTAGTCCAGACCAGAGTCAGCAGACCCCCGGGGTAATCAGGCCTGGGACATAGAATATGAAAGATCCTGTAAGATCTACTTGCTGGGGGATGTTATTAAATTAGAATTTGAAGGCACAGACAGGAAACTAAAACTAGCCCTTTGGGTCCTGTAGTCCTTTCAAATAATAAAACTCCAAAATTTGCCCAGAATCACAGCGGGAGTTCTGTCAGCACCTTTGAAAATTACCTATTCTTTTTGATCTTTCCTGCCAGACTGTGATCCACAAACTGTGTCTGTATTCTTAATAAAAACCTGCTTGGGTAGAAAGACGGCACACTCTCCACTAGAGAGAGTGGCTGTTTCGCCCCTATTTCCCCACAGGACCCGGTTGTCTCTGTGTATGTTTTTCTCATGTTTTGACGAGCCATCGCAGCATTTCCTCTATCACTACAGGCTAGAGGTCGCATCAAATCACCACACTGGTGTCTGTGTCTATGAGGATTTTTTTTGGCTTAATCCCTTCATCTTTTTCACCCAGCCCCTCAAGCCCCTTCCCTCTGACAGCTGTCAGTCTGTTCTCTAAATCTATGAGTATGTTAATAATTTGTTTGTTTATTTCGTTCATTAGATTCCACATATAAGTGAAATTATATGGTACGCACCCCTATGTTCGCTGCAGCATTATTTACAATAGCTAATATTTGGAAACAGCCCCAGTGTCCATCAGTAGATGAGCGAATTAAAAAAGCTGTGGTAAATTTACACAATGGAATACTACTCAGCCTTAAAAAGTGAATCTTACCTTTCGCAACAGCATGCATAGATCTGGAAAGTATTGTACTAAGTGAAATAAGCCAATCAAAGACAAATACCATATGATTTTACTTACACGTGGAATCTAATGAACAATAAAACAAATAAACTAAGTGTTCTGGTTGAGAGGGACTAAGGAGTACAGTCAGGGCAGGGCCAGTCAGGGAAGACTTTATGAATAAAATGGAGCATGAATGTCAGAAAGAGATAAGGAGAGAGAAAAAAGAGAAAGTCCCTTCTTGATGTTGACAACTCCTTCCTCCCCCAAACTCACCTCTTGCCACTCTCCTCAGCATCACCTTCCAGCCATACTGGTCCTCTAAGTTTCTGAAATATCATGGTCCATGTCTTTCTGCATTATCCAGTTGTCTGTTGGTGTCCACCAACCATATGCAACTATTGAGCACCTGAAATATGACTAGTGCAACTGAGGAAAGAAAATTTTAATTTTAATTTTAATAGCCACATGTGTTAAATGGCTAACATACTGGGCAGTATAGTTCTAAAACGTACTCAGATTTTCTCATGTTATGGCCTACTGTTGTATGCAAAATTACCTTGTAAACCTTACAAATAAATATATATATACACACACATGCACACATATTTCATGGCAATTATTTATTTTTTATTGTTACTCTATTGCAGTTGTCCCAATTTTTTCCCCTTTGCCCTCCTCCACCCAGCCTACCCCCAATTTCCACAGTCAATCCCCACACCATTGCCCATGTTCATGGGTCATTTACATATTTTCTTTAGTCCTTTCCCCTTCTTTTCACCATTATCTGCTTCCTTCCTCCATCCTCTCTGGCCATGGTAATCTGTTCCATGTTTCCATGTCTCTGGTTCTATTTTGCTCATCAGCTTATTTTGTTCATTAAATTCCTCTTATAAGTGAGATCATATGGTATTTGTCTTTTACTAACTGGCTTATTTCACTTAGCATAATGTTCTCCAGTTCTACCCATGCTGTTGCAAGAGGTAGGAGCTCCTTCTTTCTTTCTGCTGCATTGAATTTCATTGTGTAAATGTACCACGATTTTTCGATCCATTCATCTACTGTTGGGTACGTATGCTGTTTCCAGCACTTGGCTATTGTAAATAGCGTTGCTATGAACATAGGGATGCATAGGTTATTTTGAATTGGTGTTTCAGGATTCTTAGGGTATATTCCCAGCAGTGGAATCGCTGGGTCAAAAGGCAGTTCCATTTTTAGATTTTTGAGGGAATCTCAAAAAACCGTTTTCCACAGTGGCTGCACCAGTGTGCATTCCCACCAACAGTGCACTAGAATTCCCTTTTTCTCCACATCCTCACTAGCACTTGTTGATTGTTGATTTACTAATGACAGCCATTTGCTAATGATAGCCATTTGGACAGGAATGAAGTGATAGCTCATTGTGATTTTAATTTGCATCTCTCTGATGGCTAGTGATGTTTGAAATATTTTCATATGTCTATGGTCCATCTGAATGTCCTCGTTGGTGAAGTGTCTCTTCAGATTCTTTGCCATTTTTTAATTGGGTTGTTTATCTTCCTGGTATGGAGTCAAGTGAGTTCTTTACATATTTTGGAGATGAAACCCTTGTCTGATATATCATTGGCAAATACTGGTATCTTCTTATGGCAACTATTTCTAATGACATTTATTCTCTGTAAATTCTTGACAGGAAGTTGCCTAGAAACAGCAGTCCTAGTTTGAAATTATTATATTTCTTTTATTTTTGTTAGACAAAACTCTTACAATAGAATTTGCAGTGGCCTAGTCTTTTGTGCAAGCAGGGACTGCCCAGATGGGAAATCAGCCAAGGAAGTCTTCCTCAAGTTTAACCAAGGTAACTCCTTTAGTTTGGGCTACCAGGCTCCATTAGTTTGCCCAGAATGCAGAAGAGAACAAACATGTTTAAAACAGGATTCAGGCAGGATTGCTGCACTTTCAAGGTTAGACCAATGAAAAAACCAAAAGTCAGTGAGAGAAAAACCATGATAAAAAGTTGAAGGTAGGCCCTGGCTGGCGTAGCTCAGTGGATTGAGTGCGGGCTGCAAACCATAGCATTGCAGGTTCGATTCCCAGTTAGGGCACATGACTGGGTTGCAGGCCATGGCCCCCAGCAACCGCACATTGATGTTTCCCTCTCTTTCTCCATCCCTTCCCTCTCTAAAAATAAATAAAATCTTTAAAAAAATTAAAAAAAAAGTTGAAGGTAAATTCTCAAACGGAGGCAGAGCCTTGCTGCTTTGCCTGTAAATGATAAGAAGAGAATTAGGCTTATTTTAGTGTGGTCTCCGAGATTCTGCATTTTAGGTTGTGTGAAAGAAAAATTATGTAATTTGAGAAACTTCTTGGTGTTTTGCTCTTCTAACAGAGGTAGGGTGGGGTAGTAAGAAAGAATGTTGGACTGTTGGACTGTGTCTAAGGAATTCTGGCTTCCAGCAAGATATTGCCACTGACTTGCTATGGGAACGAAGTCGCTGGCTGCCTGAGCTACAATTTTCTCAACCATTTGTCCAAAGAATTACTGGATCTCTACTAACATTAACAGCTCTAATAATATTAAAGAATTTTTCTTACCTTCCCTAGATATTTTTCTTATTATTCCCTTTCTTAGAAAATAGTGTGTAACTGTTATTAGCATTCATGTTTTGCCTGCTGTGCTAAATTGTAAGGTCCTAGAAAACATTTCATATCCAGTCTGCTATTCTTCATAATTTAACACTGTAACTTTTATAAGTTAAGTAAATATTTGAAGGAAGGAAGGGAAAATGAGTTAACTATGTGTTTTTGTTTTGTATTGAAGATTATTTTTCAATGACAATTGTTGCATTTTTTTGTGAGATAAATATCCTTTAGCTAGCTGATAATGATTATATTATAGCAATGATACCCCCACAATTTTATATTATAAATGATTTCTGAATTATAATATAAAAACCCAGAAGCTTTATGTCAGTGTTCTATTATACTGCTTTTTGGTAAATAAACATCAGGGAAGATTTCCTATGAACACTTGGCATAGTAAAAGGTGAATGTAATGAATCAGGATTATTTACCAACACTAGTTAGAACTCCTATAGTTGCAAATGTCAGAAGATCTAGCTCAAACTTGTTCAACCAAAAGGAAAATTTATTTGACTCATGTATCTCAAAAGTTCAGGCTTGGGTGAACCCAGAGCTGAATGATGTCATTAAAACTTAGTCTTACTCTTTTTTATTTCTTTTTTTTTTCTTTATTGGCTCCAATCTAAGGCTAGCTCTTCCTTTATGGTGATAAGCCTACTTACTAACAACTTCAAGCTTGTATTCTATCCTGTCAGCAATCCTGGAGTTAGGACAGTGTCTCTCTCAGAACTCAGAACACTTCTAATGACTTCCAGAGTTGAGTTGCATTGTTTGATTGGGTCATGCATGGGGATGTGCCTGCATTTACAGCTCTTCTAGTCTATATGATATACACTGATTCATTAGGACTGGGTTATGTGCCCACACTGAAGTCCACATGTAGCATTTACCTTCTTCTCAACCTCATGGACTTAAAAAAAATGGTAGAGTGGCTCCCTGTTAGAAAGCTCAGGACCCTTGATCAGAAAAAGGTACAGTGGATCATGGCAAGAAAGAACGGTGGAAATCCACAACAAAACCAACAAAAAAGAAGTCCTACTTCTGCAAAACAAAACTATTTTTAAGTCTGTATGAAAAAGATTAACTGAGAAATCAACTTTAAAGGTAAATTGATTTTTAATGTCTACTTTCCATTTGAGCTTTCTGATATAGCTTTGTACACAGTAAAAGTTTTAATGTAAAACCTAACTTATGTGAGTTATGATTTACATTTGGCTGCAAATAACAGATCTAACTATGGTGGCTTAAACAGATAAGGGTTAATTTTTAAGATGTCCAGAGGCAGACTGTTGCTAACATTGGTTTGGTGCCTTATGAATGTTGAGTTTCTTGATATTTTCTTCCTGGTCCCATAATATTTGTTTGATTTTTGGCCTTCATGTTCAGTTTGCAATAGGAGGAAACAGAGGAGTACAAAAGGAGAACTGCTTGCTGTATTTATTTTTTCTGCATGCTTTTGAAAGAATATGACCAACTCTTCCAATCAACACTTTTGTGTGCATCTTAGTCATCACATGGTTACATACATCTTCTATGGAGGCTGAGAAATACAGTTTTTCAGTTGGGCTCTGTGCCAAATTAAACCAGGCTGTGTTACTCAAAAAAGTGGGTTAAATGGATATTGGGTAGCTGGTTTGTTTGAGCTGATATAACAGAATACAATACCATTGACAGGTGGTTTATACAATAGATGCTTACTTCTCACATTTCTGGATACTGGGAAATGTAAGATGAAGGTGCTAGCTGATTTGATTATCTAGTAAGTGCTCTCTTCCTGGCTGAAAAATGGCCCCCTTCTTGTTGCATTCCCACATGGTGGGGTGGGGAGAGGGAGAGAGAGCTAGCTCATGCTCTGGTCTTTTCTTATAAGGCAACTAATCATACCATAGGCCCCACCCCCATGACCTCACTTTAACATAATTATATTATAGCTCCAAATACCATCATGTTTGGTGTTAGAGCCTTAACATAGGAATTTGCAGGGGACACACATAATCAGTCCATAATTTCTATCCCTAGCCCCCCAACTTCATGTCCTTCTTGCATACAAAATACATTTTTTCAATCCTAATAGTCCTAAAAGTCTTAAATTCAACTCAAAGATCTAAAGTTCAAACGAATCTAAATATCTAAATCAGACATGAGTGATACACAGAGGTATGATCCATCCTGAGGCAATATTCCTCTCTAGCTGTAAGTCTATGAAACCAGATAAATTATATGTTCCCAAATACAATGGTGGGACATGCAAAGGATAGATATTTCCATTCCAAAAGAGAAAAATAGGAAGGAAAAAAAAGGGCTATCAGGTGGCATGTAATTCTAAAACCTGGTAAGACAAATAGCATTAGATCTTGAGGCTTGAGAAAAATCCTCTTTGGTTTGATGCTCTGTTTTCCAGACCCACTGGGGTGGTGGTCCTGCCTGTACAGCTCTGTCAGGTGGGGCTGCACTCCCAAAGCTCTGTTGTTCACCACCCCTACCACCCCACAACACTCCACAGCCACAACACTCACACACATGCATCCATGTACTCACGAATGCACCCTCGCCCCTCTTTGAAACTGAGGAGGCAGCCCTGATCTCTGAATCACCTTTGTGATCATTCTTCCTTCTTCTTGAAGAATAGTACACATTTGCAGCTGTATAGCTCTCCAGTCCTGTGGGATTTAAGAAGTCTAAGAGCCTTCCCTCACTTTGTGCTGGGGTGGCTGATAAGGTCTATGGTTCACACCTATCCAACCTCCATATCAACCTGTTGTTTGGCCATACCCTTAACGTTCTCCTCAGAACAATCTTATTTTTTATAGTATGAATAGAATGATAATATTACTAATCTTTAAGCTCTGGTTCACTTTTGCTTAAAAATTCCTTTCTTGATTCATTTCTCTTTTCTTGCTTTTTACTATAAGTGGTCAGGAGGAATCCAACTGCTCCTTCAACACTTTGCTTAGAAATCACCTCAGCTAACTGACCAATTTCATGCATTGCAAGTTTTACTTTCTGCAAAACACTAGAATATAGTTCAGCCAAGTTTTCTGGCCACTTTATAACAAGGATCACCTTTTCTCCATTTTCCAATAACATGGAGATCTCACCAGAATGGCTTTTACCGTCCACATTTCTGCTAACATTCTATTGATGATTATTTATGTATTCTCTAAAAAGATGTATAGATCCTGGCTGGGTAGCTCAGTTGGTTAGAGCATTACCCCACACACACTAAGGTTGTGTGAGTTCAATCCCTGGTTAGGACACATATAAGACTCAACCAATGAATGCATAAGTGGGTAGAACAACAAATTGATGTTTCTCTGTCTCTCTTACTCTTTCTCCCTTCCTCTCTCCCTCTAAAATCAATAAAAGAAAAAATAAGAAAGAAGGAAAGAAAAAGATGTATAGCCTGAGAAGTCCCATGATCTGCGAACAGCAAGTTGGAGTCTCAGGAGAGCCAATGGTATATTTCCTGTCCCAGTCCAAAGGCCTGAGAACCAGGAAACCTGAACATTCCAGTTTGAATATGAGTCCACAGGTAGACCAATATTTCAATTCCAACACAGACAGGCAGAGAGCTTACTCAGCTCTTTTTTTTTGTTTATCCAGGCTTCCATGGATTGTATGAGGCTCAGACCTATTGGGGAGGGCAATCTGCTTTACTCAAGTCTACCAATACAAATGTTAATCTCACCCAGAAATATCTTCATAGACACACCCAGAATAATAATTAACCAAATCTCTGGGCACTTGATGGCCTAGTCAAAGTGACATATAGTATTAACCATCACAGTGACATTGCGGTTTCTGCCACAAAGATATTAGTGAAAACATTTTAATTTCTTTCTCTTCTGTTTCAGCTTTCCTATTTTTAATATATGTACGTACAGATATACATAAACCTTTTAGTTACATAGATATTATACAGATAAAATAAAAACATTTTATTTAATTTCAAACAAAAAATTTATTCAATGTCAAGATATTTTTATCAACTCTAGTGTCTTCTATTTTGTAAATAATTTATAAAGAGTTATTTATTATGTTTTGTTTTGTGATCTACATTATTTTACTTGAACTACATGTTTGAATATTTTTTCTGCTACAAAATGGTCTCCTGGGACATTTTTAATGACTACAGAACAGTTTATTGAATGGATACATGATATTTTTCAGTTGATCCTCTATTGTTGGACTTTTAGGTGGTTTCCAGTTTTTCACATATGGAACCCTATCACACCCTTGTTATCTCTTAATATTTAGTTATATTTGATGCTCTGTTTTCCAGACCCACTGGGGTGGACAAGCAATATGTGCATGCCCTTTCTAAATAGCTAAAACAATAAAAAAATTGTGTAAAATAAAAAGCAAAGTTTCCTATTTCTATTCACCAGAACTTTTATTTCTTATCATTTTTATTTCCCATGGACAACCACTGTTAATAGTTTAATATATATCCTTCCAAACATTTTTATTTTCTGACTCCTTTTTTTCTTTCCTTCCATTCTATTAACCTAGTATAGCCTCTTGTTTTCTGCTTTTTTTTTCATGCTTAGCTTCAAGCAACCTCTTTTCTCCTCTTATTTTCTGGTTAATCTGCTAGAATTATATATAAATTTAGGCAAAATAATTTATGAGTGAAGGCCTCACATCTCTCTGACTAAACAGCATGAGCCTTACTGGTTACCCTTTCTGTTTTACATTTCAACTGCTGATAGGCCTATTAAAACTGTCCCCTGGCATTAACAGGGTCAGACAGTTGGAAAAGTAAGCTTCAAAAAAGTGAAGTGTTACTATCTTTACTTTTCATTAGCTAAAAGTGAACTACATTTAAGAAGCATTTATGTTAACTTTTCATGTGTTCATACAACTGACCATGAAAGAAAAATTCTATCAAACAAGAGAACAGCAATTACAGATTTCTTGTTTTAGTGTATTGACTCATTTATTAACTATTTACTGAGTGTTTGCCATGTGCCAGGCACTGTATAGATATTAGGAATGTTAAAAACAAAACAAAGCAAAACAAAACAAAACAAAACCAAACCAAACCCACAAAGCTCTTTAAAAAGAAGTTGTTTTTGTTTTTGTTTTTAAGATTTCACAAGTACTATTTAGGAAGCATCAAAGTATTTTATTGTCTCCTTTGCCTGGATCATCCTTTCAAAATCTGCTTTTGAGCATTTTGTTTCTCAGAGGCATATGGTAGGAATTTAGTTTTCTGTTGATAACACACTGGCACTTGAGCCTCTGTGTATTTCTCTGTGTTTTCTTGCCACTCCAGCAGCTGGAGCAGCATTTAGCTTTAGAGCAAAAGGGAAGTTCTCTGGCTGCCCAAGTAGATAGATATCTTGGGTATTTGACTCCTTTCAGGTCTTTTTGGTAAAGCTAAGTCCAGAGATTTGGCATTTGAACTCATACCATTATCTAATGCACACACGTTCTTTCTTCTTTTTTTTAAACTATGAAAATTTCTAAAATGCCAGGAGTTTTGTTAGGAGTGAATAGGGAAGTTTGGAAAGTGTTTAACCCTATATTCAATGTTGTTTATAATATTAGAAGTGCAGCAGAGCCATGAACTCAGTCATGCTCTTGGCTGAAGCAGTCTACCCTGACTTAAACGCTCCTCAATCGAAAAAAGACCCAGGGTTTTAGTTGACAGTAAATGCAACCTGAGCCAGTGATGTGACCTGACTGCCAAAACAAGCAAGTGTGATCTGAACCAGCATTAATAGAAGGCTGGTAGCTGGGACAAGTAAGGTAATAGTCCCAGAGTACACTCTGCAGTGGTCAGGTCACACCTGGAGGACGGTGTTTACTCCTGGGCACTACATTTAAGAGTGATGTGGACAAGTTGGAGTATGCCCAAGTTGGGCAACAAGATGATGAATGACCTAGAAACTACATTCCTTGAGGAGTTGGAGGAACAGAAGTAGTTTACTCTGGCATGAGGATGTAGGATAACCATTTAAAAATATTTGCAGGGTTATCATATAGAAGAGTTGAACTCTGTGTAATCTCAGCAAGCACAATTTAGACCAATGGGTGTATATTACAAAGTGGCTGATCTTGTCTCCATAAAAGGAAGAATTTTCTAGCCCTTGTTAAAGTCCAGAAAATAGCAACTTTGTAAGGTATTGACTTTACCTTAATAAGTAGTGTTAAGACTGTAGTTGGCTGACCAAACATCCAAAGATTCATGAATGGGATGGTAGGTTTGAAGAGATTACATGATCCAAACTCCTTTCAGATTCAAAGTGTCTAACTATAGAACCTTAAGAAAGGAAAAAATGCATTAATACTTTTTCCCTTAGATCCATACAAGTATTATCAACAGAAATTATGTTAATTGACATTAAGGGAAAATATCAGTTATGAAGGTAGAAGGCATAAAAACTATAGGAAATTTTGTGTTTCCCCTGGTGGTTGTGAATTTTGCTTTAGAAGTTTGTTTTTTTGAAAGCATACTGAATGATTTTTTTTCACTTTTAAAATCCTTTAGAGCCCCGCTATGCTTTCTTTCTTATCAAACTTATGCTCATCGTAATATGTTGTTTGCAGAATACTATACTTTGATAAGATTACTCTTAATTCAAAATTTTAAAGCAGCATTTTGGGGAATAGCAATCTGTGTTTACACGTCAAATAACCAGCCCTGTTGAACAACTGGTGTTTAACATTCGTTAATTGTTGATAATGAAGTAGCATCCAGTAAAATGTGTACATTGGGATAGTTTGGCCCTTCCCCACAATTGGTGAAGTTGAGGTTGGGAATGATCATTCCTATTTTACCAATGCACAAACTGAGTCTTGGGTTTAGTAGCTTGCCTACTATGATTAGGACTGAAGCTAGCTCTAGAATCCAAAACTTCTGACTTCTATCCCAGTGCTATTTCTAGTACTGTGTTTAACACTAAAAGCTACTGTTTTTTTCTAATAGTGGGCTTAGTGACTTAATTGCAAAATACAGTTTTTCTTTCTTAACTACAGTGGTTGTCTGGAGTAGGAGGGTAGATTGTTTTAGCCAAAGACTTGGCCTTTAACTTTAATACCATCCCTAGTTCATCTTATGTCCTAAAGAAAGTCTATAGCAAACATCACCACTGATGTCTGAGGATGCTTCACCGTCTTCTTGAAAATAGGATTGCTAAAAGTTACTCCCCCCAGAAATATTCTAAGAATATGGACAGAAATATTTGCCAGAAGGGGTAGATTTGAGTGGGTAGTATAAAATGTTAGAAGCTCAGGCTGTCAGAGAGATCTGGGTTTGAATCTCTGTTCTGCCACCTATGGCTGTGACATCACTGTCATCTCATGAAGCCTCAGGCCTTGTCCATAAAATGAGAATAATAACAGGATTTGCCTTTTGGGGCTGTTGGAAGGATTAGATAAGGTAATGTGTATAAAACATAAATATTGTTATTCTTTTAATGCATTTATTGTACCCTGGCCAGTGTGGCTCAGTGGATTGAGCACCAGCCCTGTGAACCTAAAGGTTGCCAGTTTGATTGCCTGTCAGGGCATATGCCTGGGTTGTGGGCTGGGTCCCCATTAGGGGGGTGTGTGAGAGACAATTGAGTGATGTTTCTCTTGCACATCAATGTTTCTCTCCCTTTCTTTCTCCCCCTCTTCCCCTCTCTCTGAAAAATAAAATTTCTTTAAAAAAATACATTTATTGTGGGTTAATATACATTGTCTTTTACCCATTTTTCTATTGGGGTATTATTGTGTGTTTCCTGTTTACTTTTACTGTGCAGTTTATACTCAGCATAGTAGGTACAAATAAATCCTAGTCAGTAACATCAGTAACAATTCAACAGAGCAAGTGAAGTGACTTCTGGGTGTCCAACCCAGTACTCGTCTCTGAGAATACAAAGCTGCCTGAGTCTAGGTCCTTGCTAAGACAGAGTGATTCACAGGTTGTTATGGAGGCCAACCTGCTGCTCCAAAAGGATCTGGAGAAGTGTGTGTTGAGTGACTCACAAGCAACCAAGACAAGAAAGGTGAGAGGGGCTTTAGTGGAGAGGGAAAAGCTGAGTGAATGTCCAGAACTCTTAAAAACATATTTATTTTTAGAGGTCTGGGAAGGGAGAAAGAGAGGGATAAATATAATACATCCATGTGAGAGAGAAACTTCAGTGGGTTGCCACTCCTATGCTTCCTCTCCGCGAACTGAACCTATAAATCAAGTATGTGCCGGGACCAAGAATCCAACCCACAGCCTTTCGCTTTGACATCCAATCAGCTGAGCCAGGGTGATGGCACAGAACTGTTATATAAACAGACTGAGTGAACTGTAAGCTGGCCTGGTGGCTCAGTTAGTTGGAGTGTTGCCGGAGCACCAAGAAGTTGCACGTTCCATTCTGGGTCAGGTCACATACCTGGGTTTTGGGTTCCACCCCAGTCCAGGCATGAGTGGGAGGCAGCAGATGATGCTTCTTTCTCACATAGATATTTCTCTCTCTCTCTCTCAAATCAATAAACATATCAAACAAATTTGCTAAAATCAATACAAACATCCTCAGGTGATGATTTAAAAAATAATAATGAGGTCTACCCACTAGCCATAATGTGAAGATTCAGTGAGGTAATATTATCAAAGTACCTGCTTGGCACACCAACTGTCAGAGTAAGTGTTCAATGTTTGTCACCATTACTATTATGTTTTAATTTAATTTAATAATGCCTTATAATTATGAACCGTGTCATTCTAAAAAATCATTCATTCTTTGGTCGCTGAACTGCGAAGGAGAGTGCCACTGGTTCAGTCTATGAAGAGCTTTAAGACAAGGCCGCCAGCGCCGGACGCACAACGCAGTCAAACGCCAGCGTGACGTGCCCACGTACAAGTGGTGGCAGGGGAGGAACCAGGCAGAGCTGGGCTCCTAGGATCACAAGGGCCCCAGCCCTGCGCCCGCCGCCCGCCCCGCCCGGGCGGAGCCCGACCTCCGCAGCTGCGGCAGCGGCGGCTGCGCCTGCGCAGAGCCAAGTGCTCTGTGGCCGCGTCCGCGGTTGAGGGGGCGCTAACAGCAAGGGGGCACGAACAGCGAGTGACCGGCGGATGGCTCTGCGGGACCTTGCAGGCTCGGGGCCCTGCTCCCGCGGGCCATTGGGGGAGGCGGCGGCGGCGGAGGAGCGCGAGGCGCCTCCCTTGGTGGTGGCGGGAGCCACGCCGGAGGAAGATGAAGAGGACGACGGCCGCGGCCGGGGCCTGCTGCGTTGGGATGGTTTCTCGGCCTGGCTGCACTGCGTGTGTGTGGTGGGCTTCGACCTGGAGCTGGGCCAAGCCGTGGAGGTGAGGCCCGGCCGCATCATTGCCCCGCCGCCCTATCCCGCTCCCTCGCGCCGGCGCGGCCCCTGCAGAGGGGCGGGCCAGGCCTAGACCCCTGCCTCCGCGCATCCGGGCGTGGCTGGCCGCCCCTCCGCCCAGCAAGCGGGGCTGCGGTCCATTGGCAGTTCCCGTGGGAGGATCCTGGGCTGAGGCTAGGGGTGAAAAGTTCTCTTAGGGCCCCTCCTAAATACTTGTTGATTTTTTTTTAAACCCGTGTTACAAGAATACATAAATGGTTAGCGGCACCCGGAGGAGGCTGCAGGCAGGATGTTTGGGACTTTTTCAGGAAGCAAACAATGCCTCCGACATATGGTGAAATATAACAGCCTAACCTCTCACAACAAACTTTTTTTAGACTCAGTTGTTTTGGTCATTCACAGTATTGAGCCTGAGCCGAAATGCTCATCTCAGCATACCTTTCTCAGAGCGTTCTGTTGAGCCTGAGCCGAAATGCTCATCTCAGTATACCTTTTCTCCTTTTTCTCCTCTTCCTCATTTCTATTACTTCTTGATGTTGCTTCTGAAACATTAGACCCAAAACTGAGTAACCAAGATGGACATAGGTAAAATCGTTTGCTTGTGAATCTGTCAAATTTTCTATTTTTATGGCGCTTTATTGAAAGGCCTTTGAATCTTACGGGTTCTTGACATTGTGTAAGGTAATTTTTGTAGCATAAGAGATTTCTTGTCTTTTGTATGTCCAAGAAAAACGTTACTAGAAGGATGCATATTTCAACGATTTTGGGGGGGGGTAGTGATTACATTTTAATAAATCATCTCACTCTGATTTCAGTGACATGAATTGGCTACCAAAATTGACCACGGGGGTTTTATTAATGTGAAGATACTGCTTTTATATTCAGCCTGTCTTCTCTGTTTTATCATTATGAGGTTCCATATACTGTTTCCAAGAAGATCTAGGTATTATGTTGTTTGCTGGGCCTACAAATATGAACAGTATGCTCTAAACTATATTTGTAGATTGAGACTACAATGTAGGGGAGAGCTAAGAATTAATCACAGTAGCACAGGGACAAATGCAGTGTCTGACACACAGTGCTGTTCAATAAGTACTTGCTGATAGAATGAATGAATACAAGAATAATTATTTATCTTATTGATAGAAATATTGGTTCCCAAAGAATTTGAAGAAAAGATTTATAAACCATCTATCGATTATATTGACATGTTAACCAGAAGTTTTATGTATAGCAAAATACAATTTAACCAGAAAGCAGTAGATCGGGTTGTAGTTGATTGCATTTTTACGTAGTCAGAGGGGATCTTTTTGGGCTCTCATTATTTGACACACTTTTTATAACATGAGGATGTTTTTTTCCTGACCAAATAAACACTACTTAGCATAACTGAGGTGCTACAAAAATGAGGATCATTAAAGATCTTATTTTGAATTTCATTTTCCATGGCATGTCCTTATTGTACAGAGTTTACTTTAGGTCAGTAGTTCATAATTTACTGAAATTGTAAAAAATATATGATGAACTTCATGAATTCTCTCGTTAGAAAAAGGCTTACTAATAAAAAATTACGTGTTTGCTTCCATGTACCATGTACCATGTATCTAGGGAGTTATATATGAACTTTATAGTCCATTGTCCCTAGATTAAGAATCACTGATTTTAGAAGGTATAGGGTGAGAATGGGGAAGATTCCCTAATAAAGGATCCAAAGATAGATAAACACGTTAAGTGGGATGCAACACTACTTAATTTTGTTTTGTTTTCCTGAGAAACATAGAATATTCCAGTTTGTAACTTTTAAAGAAAACTTGAAACCTATGCAGTACTATTAACTAGTGTCACTCCAGTAAACATAACTAAAAATCAAAAAGAAAACACAAATTAGAAAGTAGTATAACACAACAGTTGAAAAATAGATAGTGTTTTACCTTTGTATTACAGCCAAAAATGGACAGCAGGGGTGGCTATACTGAGACAAGAAGGTAAGTGTAGAATCGTGTTGGGAAAGTGACTTACACTAGCCATCAGTACTTCCTTTAAGCCACAACCATGGGGATTGAAAAGGAAACTTAATTAAATACTAGATTAAAAACTAAACTTGGACAATAAAGTCCTAGAACCCACCTGTGTTGTCAAAAAGTCATTGAATCTTAGGCTTGAGAGAGACTTGAGAGTCTGTTCTGCCGTGACAGAAAAGACCATTTGCAGGTTTTGAATAAACGCATAAACAGTGCCACTTATTCAAGTTTAAATCCCTACCAAAGTGACAGCATAGAATATTAATCAGGAACTCAGACTCTGGAGCTGGACTGCATAGGTTTGAATCTCTGGCTTTGGATACATTACTTTGCTTGTCAGCCTCGTGCTCCTCTGTAACAGGATAACAGTACATGTGTTTTGGCATTGTTGTGGGAATTAGATTAAGTTAGTGTTTGTGAAGCATTTGAAACAGTGCCTGGGTCCCAGTAACACCTATGTAAGTCTGTATTTGGGAAGCATTGAGATTCCCTTTTTATTTTCGATTGGGAGAGCCCCTAACTTTTGCTTTGTGAAGATGAGGCCTTTGGAGTTTAGCTTTCTCACTTGTAAAATGAAAACAAGTTACTAGGATCAGTATTTTTTTTTTAAGTAGGGGAACAATTTTTCCCTGTGTAAGTAAAAATGTAATGTAGTTCTCAATGGCTAATCTGGTTGAAATGGAGCTTTTGTATGTATATTTTGTTATGAACAATAGAAACTAAGCTACAGGCCACAGAGGTATTTTAAGATATCCAAGATACAAACCTAGTGCTCAGAAAATGGCTAGCATCCAGAACAGGGAAGCCTCTTGTTTCTGCTCTTGTTTTTATGGGTTTTGTTCATGCTTCGTGTTCCCTGCAAACTGACTTCTCTGCTTCGTGGTGGTGATCTTTATGGTGGTGAAGTTGCCCCTTTCAGCCACTTAAGTGGAGTGTGAATGCCCCTCTCATTCCAAACACCAGAGGAAGGTACTCAGGCCAGGTTTGGGGCAGATTTTCACTCTGATACAATCAGCTGAAGATCTGGGTGGTTGGGGCATTTGTCCATGTGGCATAAAACATCTGTGGGGATGGATGGCTGTCCTGAGTAAAGGAGACAGTTGCGGGGAGGGCGTCTTTTGAGCTAGAAGAGCCTGCAAAAGGTATAGACTGCAGGAGGTGTGCTTCGCTTTTTTCCCCCTTGGTGGCCCTGAAGCATCAGAGAATCCAGATGTCCTCTGGAACAGATTTGAAATTCTCTGGACTTTATATATATTCTTTGTTACTTGTTTGTTAACTTCTAGATTCAAGATCACCTGATTATTTAGTAAAGTCTTTATTATCCAAGTACATGATTGCCTCATTTATTCAAGTTTTTTCCCCCTGTTTGAGTAATAATATGCTCATGGTTAAAAACTTGACAGGAAAGAAAATTATAAACTCTAGAAAACATCACTCATAATTATATTAAGAAACAACTGCTATTAATATTTGGCATTTTTGTTAATGCTTTTTTTTTCTTTGTATAATTTCGTATCTGTCAAGGATTAATTTGATTGTTAAGAACAGAAACCGTTTCAAATAAATTTAAGTAAAAAGAGGTTGATTGTGAGAAGTCTTTCAGAACACAGATACAGGAAAGAGAAGGAACCTCATGGAATTTGGAAAGCCCCAGGCTTTTGCCTTTGTCTCTGGAACTGTGTGGTCTTTTGTCTCTGCTTCTCTTTCAGAATCTGTTCCATTTTCCTTGCTGAGGGTGGTTTCCTCAGCAAGTGTTTCAGTTTTTTTCAGCTCCCCCATTTTACTTTGGGTTACCCTGTGGTACTGATTTTAGCTACTCTACCTTTGTATTCTGGAATCACACTGAAATATAATTCAAATACTGGAGTATCTGATTGGTTGAGGGCCTTTAAATCATGTGAACCCATAGAACGTCATAGGGGGTTGACATTTGTGTAATTTGTGGTTGCTTCCTGAACCTCTCTGGCCTCTTGATTTTGTAAGAATTGAGGGCATTGGTGGCTTTCTGCTTCTTGAAGGTTATGACCTATCAATTTTTTGGACAGAATTTCAGTCTAGTGAAAAGTGCTCAAGTTTTGGGGTTTTGAACATGTGTTGTCTGAATTTTGGCCAATTTCTTCAATACTCTGAGTTATATTTTCCTCAGATGTACAGTGGGAAAATAATACCCTGAGGATGTTGGAGGTAAAAAATGAGGTAATGCATGTAAGAATTAATACCTGTCATTTAATGCATGCCCAATATATCAGTTCCTTTTGTAGTTAGTGTCCTTCCACATTCAGTAATCAGTGTGTGACTGTTCTTGACTATTCCCTCAACTCCCGTCTTGCCTTAAATTGTTTTTTTGTTTGTTTGTTTTTTTATACACAGCTTTGGATATGAATCACAGGTATTTAAAGCATTTCCTGGGAATCAAGTATTAGATTTCATTTTGCCCATGATCTATGTCATAACCTTTTTGTATGTACGTACAGTTTGAGTTTCACCTCTTGTTGAATTACAAGCCAGTTAAATTATCTGTAAAAAGCAGGGCACTTTTATTAATATATTGTGTGAGTCAGATTTCTTACAGATTACTAATACCCCCCCCCCCTTTTTTGTTTTTAACAAATTGAAGATAAAGCTCTGCTCTGGGGTGAAGATAAATTTTTATGCTCTTTTTCAAACAGCAGTTAGCAGAATTGACATTCTTTTCAACTTTTGCTTTTCTGAGACACTGCCTATTCCCTCTTATCCTCTCACAGGGTGGAGCCTGAAGTAGTCACCAATTTTCTCTACTTTAGCAGTTTCTATTTTTCTAAGAAGGATAAAGGCAGTTGTGTGAAGGGTTGTTTCTTTATTTCTTTCACTCAAACTGGGTGATCCATAGCTTCAGTACTTGATCATTAGCAAGTTTACTCTTTTAATTGAAATTTATATGTAATTGTATGTTGCTGTACTGTCTCATTGAGCCATCTGCTGAGCAGATATTTATTGGGCACCTACCATATCTAGACTCTGGTATGTTCTGGAGCTAAAGCCATGATCATTCCCCCTTTCATTGAGTCTACAATGTAGCAGGGAAGGTAGGCTATTTAACAGCCAGTGTTTTGATAGGAGGATTTTCAGGATACTAATAATGACCTTTAAATTTCCTTGGGAACTAGTAGCACTTCATGTAGCTTCATGTAGTTCTGTGTTTGATGAATAAAATGTTAGTGTCCTGAGCTTCTTAGGCTCCCAGTTTTTACAAATCCTTCTTTGGTGAGACTGTTCTCTGATTCTTTTATAAATTTGTATAATCCTAATCTGGACGTAATCTGGGACATTCTCCTGTCCAGTTAGTCCTTTCACAAGAACTTTATTTCTGTTTTTGCATTTATTATGATGTATGATGTCAAACATGGACAATTATATCTAAACTTTACTCTTTTTTGAGAGAAATGCTTCACTGTCCATTCCATGTTCAAACTGATCACACTTTCCTGTAGCATAATTTAGTTTAGATCAGATTTTGAGCCGGAATTTTAGACTGAGGCCCAGCCTGTCCAAATACTGTGGTGTCAGGCCATTTTTTCCTCTTTTTAAAATGAGTAAATATTTTTTATTGAAGTGTAACATACTTATAGAGAAGTATACAAATCCTAAGTCTGTAGTTTGAATTTTTATAAAGTGACCATGCCATGACACTACCATAGGGATAAAAAAACTGACTGTTATCACTGCCCCAGAAATTTCCCTTATCCTCTTTTGGTTATGACCCATTCCCCCAACTTCAGCCCCTGGGCAGCTACTAAATTCACTTTACGTCTCCATGGATTCTATTATTCTGTACATTGCATGTGAAAGGAATCATATTATGTGTGGCCTTTTGTGTCTGGCTTCTTTCACTTCATATAATATTTTCAAGGTTCATTCATGTTGTATGTATTAGTACTTTATTCATTTTTATGGTTGAATTTTATATCATTAGGATGTACTATATCACATTTTGTTTGTTTATCATTTGATGGAAATAAGGATTGTTTCCACTTTTTGGCTCTTATGAATAATGCTGTTATGAACATTTGTTTACAAATTTTTGTATGAACATATTTTCACTTCTCTTGGATATATACCTAGGAGTGAAATTGCTGGGTCTGTTTACTAAACTGTTTTCCAGTATGGGTGCATTTTACATTTCCATCAACAATGTATAAAGGTTCTAATTTCTCCATATCTTGCCAGCACTGGTTATTGTCTGTCCTTTCTTAAAATTTAAAAAAAAATCCTCATCTGAGGATATGTTCATTGATTTTAGAGAGAGGGGGTGGTGGGAAGAGAGAGAGAAACATTGATGTGAGAGAGAAACATCCATTGGTTGCCTCTAGTATACAACCTGATTGGAGAATCGAACCCATAACCTTTTGGTGTATGGGACGGTGCTCCAACCAACTGAGCCACCTGGGCAGGGTTGTCCTTTTGATTACAGCCTTCTAGTGAGTATGAAGTGGTATCTTACAATTTTATTTACATTTCTCTAATGACTAATGATGTTGAGTATTTTTTCATGTGTTTACTGACGATTTATTTATATATATATTTTGAGAAATGTCTAATCAAATCCTTTACCCCTTTAAAAATTGGGTTATTTGATTTTTTAATATTGAAATGTATTATTTATATATTTTGTATACTAGGCCCTTATCAGGTATACGATATTTTCTGTGGGATGTCTTCACTTTCTGGGCAGTGTTCTTTGAAGCACAAAAGTTTGTGGGTTTTTTAAAAAAATATTTTATTTATTTATTTTAGAGAGATGGGAAGGGAGGGAGAAAGAAAAGGAGAGAAACATCAGTATGTAGTTACCTCTCGCATGCCCCCCCAACTGGGAACCCGGCCTGCAACCCAGGCATGAGCCCCGACCAGGAATCAAACCTGAGACATTTTGGTTTGCAGGCTGGGGCTCAATCCACTAAGCCACACCAGCCAGAGCAAAAGTTTTAAATTTTAATGAAGTCTGGCTTATTTATATTTTCTTTGTTTACTTGTGCTTTTGATACCATACCTAAGAAACCATTGCCTAATCCAAAGTCAAAAAGATTTATTCCTTTGTTTTCTTCTAAGAGTTTTATAATTTTAGCTCTTACACTTAGGTCTTTGATTCACTTTGGGTCATTTTTTGTATGTGATATGTAGTAGAGGTGTTACTTTTTTTAAACTTTATTTTGAGATAATTTAAATCTACATAGAGTTACTACAAAAGTAATTCATTCAGCTTACTCTAAAATTAACATTTTATATACACGTAGTACAGTAATCAAAACTAAGAATATAACAACTGAGTTTATTTGGGTTTCACCAATTTTTCTAATGTCCTTTTCCTGTTTTAGGATTCAGTCCAGGTTCCTATTGCATATAGATGTCAATGTCTCCATAGTCCTCTCCAGTCTGTGATAGTCCTTAATCTTTTCTTGTATTTCATAACCTTTATACTTTTTTAAAATTATTTTTTATTGATTATGCTCATACAGTTGTCCCATTCCCCCCTCACTCCCCCCCTTTAGTTCATGTCCATGTGTCATAAATTCTTTAGCTTCTACATTTCCCATACTATTCTTGCCCTCCCCCTGTCTATTTTCTACCCATTGTGTGTGCTACTTATTCTCTATATCTTTTCCCCCTCTCTCCTCCTCCTCCTTCCCTGTTGCTAACCCTCCATGTGATCTCCATTTCTGTGGTTCTGTTCCTGTTCTAGTTGTTTGCTTAGTTTGCTTTTGTTTTAGGTATGGTTGTTACTAACTGTGAGTTTGAAGTCTTTTTTTACTGTTCATATTTTTAATCTTCATTTTCTTAGGTAAGTCCCTTTAACATTTCATATAATAAGGGCTTGGTGA